>KK114128.1:297981-326174 GCA_000611955.2 Stegodyphus mimosarum | reverse complement strand
TCTAATGTTAAAAGGACAAAAATGAGTATGACAAACGCAAAAATGTATCTATTAATGTTAGTTTAAGAATTGTGAAGTAATTATATTTCTGCGACGAAAAATTGACTCATTATTGCTTAATATTACTGTTTATTTTAATACCTTTCAGAACTACTTGTTAAATATTTCAGTTTTATATCGGCTGTTGTTTACAAGCGCAATTTTATCATAAAAGAACTGTATACCAGTGATTAATTTTGCGATAACGCTTTTTCAGAAAAATTTCTTATAAACATATTACTATTTTTAAACTAAAAAGGCAAGAATCACATTTAAAATGAGGCTTTAAAACCTATTACATTTTAAAGTTGAAATTTTATCTTAGATGACGGCATGACTAGAGCGCTTGGAAATAGGTAAATATTGACTTTACCTTTCTCTCTAAACTGTGATTTTACAATTTCCGAACTCTTTGACAAAATTACTTGGAATTGCAAATTTGATTTACGAGTAACTAAAAAGCTAAATGACCCGTAATAAACTTAAACGAATTTATGACGCAAATTTCCTTCTGCTGGAAGATGTTTAGAAAATTTCTGTGCCAGGTGTTGCATTGAAAACTATTTCTAATTCGTTAAAGAAATTAGTTTCTGAAGTTTTACTTATCAGGACAGTTTTTTCACTTCGTTAATTTTTCACTTCAATTTTTGCATCGCATAAATGAACAATAACAATCGTCCTGAATAAAATTCAGAATTTATGTTTTAAAAATTTTCAGTTTGTTTTATGGACAATTGTGAAAAGGAAAACATAACTTAATGTTAGTAATGCGTTCTCTTTCATATTTTTAAAGTATGCTCACAATATTCGTTATCATATACAATGTATTAAATTTACAGAACATTGTTAAGTGTATTCAGAAGGAAATAACAAGTTAAAGAGACATAAGCGTGGCTAAATTAATTACGTGTATAAAACTGAATGCATATTTTAAATGTCATGGCTTTTGGACCATACGTAATAAAAGTGGAAACATTTTATTACTATTATGAGCAGTTTACTGTACAAAAGAAAACTTTTCACCATTTATTAAAGTATTTATTAATTGCAGCTCTGCAAAGAACAAAGAAGTTTTGCTACGGTCCCTGTGTGAAATTTATAGTATTTCAATAAGAAATGGTAAATGAAGTTCCTAGCAATCAGAGTAGGAGTTATGCATTAAAAAGTTCTTATTTTAAATGTTATGCATATTCTAATACACAAATTAATTTTAAACAATGAAAAAAGAAACAGTGTTGCCTTAAACTCTTAGACAGTTAGTGATAGTTAAGTTATTTAAGAGTTTATTATTACTCCTTGAAAACTAATACTGAAAAAAATTTTGCGATATTCGTCCTTTTAATACCATTTCTGTTTAGACTGGTTAAAGCGTAATGATAATAAATTCACTTGAAACTTAATTAGGTTTAATCTAATTTCTATGTATGCTGGTGCCAGATGACATACATGGCTTCTGAGCTAAGGTGAAACTAAAACTGAATTGCCATTCCGAGAGAGACAATACAGAATCTGCCAAACCCCTCCAGAGAAACTTAGAGTGGACCAATGTGCTTTCACTAAAGGGTTTTAGAAGTTAAATTCACAACTATCATAGTTAAAATTCTTATTTATCTCAACATTGACACATACACATTAGCTGTACTAGAATTAATAATTAAACAAGGACCATAGAATATTTCCATTTGACTGTAATACACTATTATATTAACGATAAAATTAAATTATTATGTAACATTAATAAATCAGTTTTTATCAGTCTGTTCTCATGTAACCAATACAATAACAGTCGAATGTTTATTATTCTTTAACGCACAGTAAGACTCCACTGAAAGCGGGAGTTATGCTCCTATAACGCACGGCGTTAAACAAAACAGCATTAAACGAGGTTATCTTAACACATAAGTAATGGAAGAAAGTGGAACAAGTGAGAAAATAAAGTGAATCAGTTTTTTTTTAATTGTGTAACATTTATTCTTAAATACTCATTCTAGGACATTCGAGTAAAGAAGTAATGTTTCTGACAAGAAAATACTTCCTTCTATGATTTTTGTTTTTTGGTAAAGAAGTCATCTAACGTCGTTTGCATTTTTCAGTTTCTTTCAGCAGTCAGCTATCGCTAACAAGACAACTCTTGAATGACACTTCGTCTTGCCTTCGAACTTCTATCACAATTTAAATCGTTTCGTATAAACTGATAAAAGTTCCGTTACTAAGCCTAAATGATTTTTAGAAAATCTCTTGAAACTGCCCTTTGCTCTTGATCTTTAGAAACGTTGATTTCGTTATCTTCGTGCACTTATTGTTCGAATAATTTTTTAACATCGTTGAAATAATCGTTGAAAAGATTTTCAATAACTATAACTCGCAATAATTCTTCAGTATCCTGCGCATTTATATTAGGTTTCATTAGCCAGCGTGACAATTCCATCGACATCAATAATGAATTCTGTATCAACATCTTTGTTTAACTCCAGGCAAACATTCTTCCATACTCCTTTCAAAGATTTCTCGGTTACCTCATTCCAGGAAAGACTGATGTTGTTTACAGCTTCCATGATATTATAATATTTTTCAAAATGCTCTAATGGATTATCTTCTCCATCGGTTTTATCAACTGATTGTTGAAATGTCCATACAGATTATGAGCTTTAAAATAACGCCTTCGTTTATTGGTTGGATTAAAGTATTGTTTAGCAGACAGAAAACCAGTTTTATTGGAAGGCATGCTGCTAAGTTGAAAAAAATGTTGGAAGGTTTGGAACATTATTAATCGGAAGTAAATTTTTTTCTGTTTTTTTAAATTATCGGTATTATTTAAAAGACTGGCAGAAATGTTAGGTACACCATTTCTCGAAAATTTTCATAGCGTTACGAGATTTGGTTTTCGGCTGAGGACCCTGGTTCGAATCACGAAGACATAGTTATGACTGTCCGTTCCTTTACAGAAGGCAACGGCAGCCACCTGTTAGGTGCTTCCATGGTAAAATGCCACCTCTTCCGGACTTTGTAGTGGCTCAAGGGTAATGGCTGTTAAATAAAGCGCCCCGCCATTTAAAAAAAAGTATTACTTAATGAAGCAACATAATTCTTTACATTTTACTTTAATTATACTTTGATTACTTCTTTATTAGAAAACAAATTCATCTACGTTTTAGGCAATCTTTTATGCCAGTGGTTCTCAAATTTTCCCGAGTGGCCGCGCTTTTTTTTAATTAAACGTTTTCCACGGACCCCTACCTAAGTAAAACTATATAAGACATAAACATATAAAATTCATGTGTCTTCATTTTGAATTTTTTTTGCTCTATTAAAATTGAATTAAGAATTAGTGTTATAGATAAGCTTGAAAAATTACTGCACATTTTCTCAATTCGTGGAGATAAACTGGACCCTCATTCCCTTTCCCTCGTTAATTTTTGCTGTGTGTTTGCTTTTATTACAGCCATTCTCGAAAACTAAGATTTTGACAAACAAGACGTCGAAAATGGAATTAAAATAAGCTGAACCTTATCACTTAGAACGCGATATTCACCTTTTATTTAAATAAAATATTCTAGCAATTCCATATTGCAAAATTTCAAACTGTCGTCACAAGATAATGTGATTAGTTTCTCATCTGGAAAAGTAAATTCAGACGGAACACTATTATTAAATGGATCTTGAATCCATGTAAACTTATCGAACTTTGAAAGTATTTCTCAAATCTGGAAATTAGCTGCGATTAGGCCCTTCAAACATGGTTTTCATATCTTGAGAAAGATCAAGGTCATTTGACGACAAGTTTTGCTGCAATATTAAATTTTTTGCTGTCTTTGCCTCAAGTGGCATTCAGTTTTCTTCCCCATAGTTTGAATGTTTTAAAAAATTAAAGCTGATACTTTTCCGTTGAATTCAAAATATGCCTGTTTTTTCCTGCATAGAGAAATTAACAGAATTCAACTTTTCAGAGCATGAACATGCCAGATTTATTAAAACAGCAAAATCTTTTGCATCTTTGTATCTTTCCTCTTTATGGAAAATAAAAAATTCTTGCCGCTATTCAAAGATACCTGATAAAACATTACAACGGGAGAGCCATCTTGCACTCCTATAATACAACAAAGATGCGTGTTCGGCTCTCACACTCTTGCACAGTTTTTTAAAGAAATTTGCTTTTAATGGACGAAATTTTATAAAATTTACCCCATGCACAGCATATTCCAAAACATAATTCATTGCAGGACTCGTATACTTTGACGTTCTTTTAATTTCTTCAAATAATTTCCTCTGCCATATGTTGTGTTCTCCGAATAGTTGTGTTATTGTACAAATGCATTCTTAAAAGCAGCTTCCCAGCAGACTCACCAACCATAATGTTCATCATATCTACAACAGCCGGTAGAATAACTTCCTCTGCCATGGAAAAAGGTTTCTTAAATTTCACGATTCTGTAAGCCACCTTGTAAGCTGCTATCGAAGCGTTGTTTGGTATTGATGCATTTATGCAGTTTAAAACTTTCAGTTCTTTTAACTTCCTGGCATAAAATACTCGAGTTTTGCTAAACATGCTGTGGTGATATTAGCATTTAAATGTCACTTCAGTTATCTTGGAAGCATACACTCCGCTGCCAAAACTTTCATACACAACACATATTGTGGTCTCGCTTCAACATTCATTTCTCTTGACGTAAAATTAAACTCTAAATAACCGTCATCGTCTTTACCATATTTTTGTTTCTTGAAAGTCGCGCCACTGTTTGAAGATCACTTTCTTTAACAGCACTATTATGTTTGTTACTGCTCCAAAAGCAGTCTATCATCAAAGATACAAAAGACTGTTTATGAAAACAAGAAGTTATATAATACTAAGTATATTACAGAAATTAATTTATATTACAGTTTATTTATATGAAGCATTGAGTTTAATTTTACTAGACTTAGATTATAAACTGACTAACTGAATGTAGGTGGCAACTCTTGCTTGTACACTTTCCGCAAGATCTTCCAGAATAGTCCAAATCGGTCATTAAGAGTCTACTTACTGTAGTAAAAATATTTATATGTAGTAAAAATACTTAAATATTTTAATTTCTTATGTAATGAAAATTGTGTTAATTTCTGTAGGTTATGAGAAATATTAATTATAATTATTCTGGTGTATAAGTGATAACCAAAATTTTGAATATTAATTTTATCAGCGATGAACCGTGAATAAGAATGAAGAAATCCAACTACCCAGTATTGGATTATAACAAGTGATTAAGAGTACATCACGTTGTTTCTGCAATAACCCGAATGATAGGGATAAAATATGTGACCCACAGAGGATAGCAAAATAATGTACTTACCCCAGACGTTGTGATAGTTGAAGAAGAAAATACAAGTTAAACATCTACAATTCACTCTATTTATTTTTCCTATCAAAAATTTTACTGCTGAGCTCACACAAATAAAACAAGAAAATTAAATAATCAGATTATAACAATAGTCCTATTATAAAAGCAGAACGTCCATTCGTTTAACGATACACTTGAAGAGCACAATCTATTTGCATCGCTTTCTATAAATCACGAAAAACCTGGAATCGAAAATATATGTAGAGCAGCAATAAACTTGTCTTGAAATTTCTTCTGATTTTGAAGCTTCTACCAGGGAATTAATTTGAAGCAGTGCACCACGTGGCGATAGACAATGGATGAGCCTTATATTGCACAATGAGATCGTTCATGATTCTTGCTAAAAAAACATCATTCAATCCTGGATGAATTTTCAGAAACAGCATATAGAATGAATACATTCAATAAAAAAAACTACAGTTGGCTTTCTATAAATCAGGAACCATATCATCGGACTTTTCAGGAGAGTTAAACGTGCATCATGAAACGAGGTGGTAGGTGAAGAGACAGTTGGAGAAGAGACAGACCGAAGCCCGTCCTTCACCCTTGAACTCCCAGCCAAGAAGAGGGCAGAAACCGGTCCAACAAATGCCACCAAGGGCTTGGACGAAACGATGACGATTCTTGAAACGATAGTTTGATGATAGATGCCGGCTTGCTAGCACATTCCCTCCGGCCAAAGAAAAAGCACAGATCACCGCATAATAGTCCACTGACCCACAACACTGCATGATAAATTTCACCGAAACACAGTTCATTGCACAATAAATTTCACTAGCGCACAACACTCATTACAAGTATGATCTGGTATAATAGTTAAATCAAATGTAAAATAGTCAAAAATTATTTTAGCATAATTTCACTGTCTGAGATAAGTGCTACACATATGAAGTACAATCAAAAATTAATAACTAATACATATCATACAAGTTACTCATATAGTTACAGCATACTCTTTCATTATAATCTGTAGTCAAATTACAATTTTCTCTTTGTAAATGGAAATTGTAAGCTAATACTTATTTCTACATTTCATACATTTTCACTGTTAAAGACAACTCTGCATTAATGATCCTTTTTTTATGAAAAGTTTCTAATTATACAGATTCTATAAATTCTTCTGAATAACATCAATTTACCCTTGAATTTTACTAAATTCATCTAGACCAATTACTCTACAATTTCATTTTCTTTAACACATTAATTTTCTTCTTCCTCTTTTTATTATTGTTATACATTTATATATATATATATATTTTTTTTTACTACTCAAACTTGTTTTAGTAGCACAATTTTCATGTCTAGCTCGTTACTTGTAATGATCACTAAGTGTACTGCACACTTTTTTTTTGTAAATTCCATGACATTAGTCAACCTGGACCAGCCTGCAGCCAACCAACACCCAAACTAATCATGAAATCTCAAAAAAAATTTTTTTTGTTGGAAATAAATCCACTAAATTTCTAACACTTACAAATGTGTGTATGTCTTCTATTTATTTATTTTTTCTAACTTAGTGAACAAGAAAAACAAGCTCGATGAAATAAATGTTCTTAATTAATCAAATTGAACCTTGGATCAATTCTTTTAAATAATTTGCTACATATATGACAAGATACACTATTAAAGTTGCTAGAATTTTGAGAAGTAGAAGCATTGTGATTTATTCTTGTATAAGATGTGTTTACAGGCTTATTTTGAGAAAGTTGATTTACTTTATCTGTTAGCTCCTAAATAATTTTATTCTGTTCAAGTCTTTCTTTGAGAAGATTATTAATCTCTAAATTTTGCTCAACATTTATGCTGTTCAAATATGTTTTCTCATCATTCAATGCATTTTCTATATTATTTGCCAATTCTACAGCCTTATCAAAGGAAGATGGACCTAATTTCTTAACTTCAATCCTAATGTCTGTTCTGAGGGCCTCAAGAAATTTAGTGAGCTTCATTTTCTCTTTTAATTTATGTAAACTAGAATCCTCAACCGAATCTTCATTTATGTATTTTGTCGCTGTTGTAGTAATCTCGTCAGCTAATTCCCTAACAGATTGGTTACACTTTTGAGAAATGTTTGAGAATTGCTGTTGAATGTCCTGAAAGGATTCAACTCGTGCAAATTTATTCTTTAATAATTTTTCTAAATTTTCAAATTTATTTTCCTTAGCTGCTCTTGGATCATTAATTAGGAAATCTAGAGCTTTATCCCTACAGTTTATTTTCAGAATGATTATTTTCTTTTCATCTGACCATTTTTCTAATTTAGCAACACTATTTATTTGATCAAGAAAGAAATTTACATTTTCTCTGTCTCTTCACCGACTGCCTCTTCACCTACCACCTCGCTGGAATATGCCCGTTTAACTCTCCTGGAAAGTCCGATGATATGGTTCCTGATTTATAGAAAGCGAACTGTAGTTTTTTTTATTGAATATATTTATTCTATATGCAGTTGCTGAAAATTCATCCACGATTGAATTATGCCTTTTAAGCAAGAATCATGAACGATTTCATTGTGCTATATAAGTCTCATCCATTGTCTATCGCCACGTGGTGCACTGCTCCAAATTAATTCACTCGTAGAAGCTTCAAAATCAGAAGAAATTTCAAGACAAGTTTATTGTTGCTCTACATATATTTTCGATTCCAGGTTTTTCGTGATTTATAGAAAGTGATGCAAATAGATTGTGCTAGTGCAAATAGTGTATCGTTAAACGAATGGACGTTCTGCATTTATAGTAGGACTATAGTTCTGATCTGATTATTTAATTTTCTTGTTTTATTTGTGTGAGCTCAGCAGTAAAATTTTTTATAGGAAAAATAAATAGAATGAATTGTAGATGATTAACTTGTATTTTCTTCTTCAACTATCACAACGTCTGGGGTAAGTACATTATTTTGCTATCCTCTGTAGATCACATATTTTATCCCTATCATCCGGGTTATTGCGGAAACGACGTGATGTACTCTTAATCATATGTCTTAATCCTATACTAGGTAGTTGGATTTCTTCATTCCTACTCGCGGTTCATCGCTGATAAAATTAATATTCAAAATTTTGGTTATCACTTCTACACCAGAATAATTATAATTAATATTTCTCATTACCTACAGAAATTAACACAATTTTCATTACATAAGAAATTAAAATATTTAAATATTTTTACTACATATAAAATATTTTCACTACAACAACACTATTTATTTGATCAAGAAAGAAATTTACATTTTCAGATAAGTTGCCACTAAATGTGGGCAGAGCAGAAGCTAGGGAAGTTACAATACCAGTGTTAGATCTACCTTTAAGCTTTGACAAGGATGAAGAAATATAGTTACTTATGTTGCATTACCTTACAATCTGCTATTTCTATTTTAATCATATTGAGATCTACATTATTTTTCACAAACACTGAGCACTTTATTTGATAATTTACATATACATTTACCAGACATGCATATAAGAGTAGATAGCAAAGTAAAGGTAATTTTTTTTATATAATTTAGTAATTAATTACAATCTCCTATAACTTTAACCATGCATATACCAAATTAGTGATGCAATATAAGTACATTGATCCTTAACACTCTTAGATTCCAATCATTCTGAACATTATTTTATCAATTAATACCACAATCCAATGAAATTACTGAAATCAGCTTTTGATTCAAATATCTCAAAACTTTCATTAAATATGCACATATATATAACAATACATATGAAATTGAATTTTTGAATTATCTAAAATAGAATTACTATTTCATGGCATATTACCCATCATTTATCATAAATTTTCAACAATATAAATCCCATGTGTAGCAAATATATTATAGGTCACACATTTTATTTGAATTCTCAACCTGAACTAAATAATTTTAAGTTTTTTCTTTTGTCACGGCACCATATGCAGTAACAATTATTTATATGTAGTAAAAATACTTAAATATTTTAATTTCTTATGCAATGAAAATTGTGTTAATTTCTGTAGGTCATGAGAAATATTAATTATAATTATTCTGGTGTACAAGTGATAACCAAAATTTTGAATATTAATTTTATCAGCGATGAACCGCGAATAAGAATGAAGAAATCCAACTACCCAGTATTGGATTATAACAAGTGATTAAGAGTACATCACGTTGTTTCTGCAATAACCCGAATGATAGGGATAAAATATATGACCTACAGAGGATAGCAAAATAATGTACTTACCCCAGACGTTGTGATAGTTGAAGAAGAAAATACAAGTTAAACGTCTACAATTCACTGTATTTATTTTTCCTATCAAAAATTTTACTGCTGAGCTCACACAAATAAAACAAGAAAATTAAATAATCAGATCATAAATATAGTCCTATTATAAATGCAGAACGTCCATTCGTTTAACGATACACTTGAAGAGCACAATCTATTTGCATCGCTTTCTGTAAATCACGAAAAACCTGGAATCGAAAATATATGTAGAGCAGCAATAAACTTGCCTTGAAATTTCTTCTGATTTTGAACCTTCTACCAGTGAATTAATTTGGAGCAATGCACCACGTGGCGATAGACAATGGATGAGCTTTATATTGCACAATGAGATCGTTCATGATTCTTGCTAAGAAACATCATTCAATCCTGGATGAATTTTCAGAAACCGCATGTAGAATGAATATATTCAATAAAAAAAACTGCAGTTGGCTTTCTATAAATCAGGAACCATATCATCGGACTTTTCAGGAGAGTTAAACGTGCATCATGAAACGAGGTGGTAGGTGAAGAGACATTCGGAGAAGAGACAGACCGAAGCCCGTCCTTCACCCTTGAACTCCCAGCCGCGAAGAGGGCAGAAACCGGTCCAACAAATGCCACCAAGGGCTTGGACGAAACGATGACGATTCTTGAAGCGATAGTTTGATGATAGATGCCGGCTTGCTAGCACACTTACCTTGAGAATGCTGAATATAGCAAAAAGTATATGCGTCCGCCGTAGAATATATTTCTACCTATTCAAGTTGTGATATTGTAACAATTATGCTATGAAAATAAATATTGTTGAGCAAATAGAATGGAATGAAAACAGATAGATTACGCTGCATGCAGCTTTTCATTTAAATATCATGTCAATGTGCTAATATACTGTCAAGCATTCAATGACGAATACGAAGCCATCCCCTTTTTCGATATTATTGGCGAAGCTGTAAAATCCAGCAATCCCGACCTCGCCCCACACTCGATGAGGAAAGCAGTTAAAGCATTCACTGATTCACCGATTTTTTTATGAAAGCAATTGTTATGACTTCTGCTTCAACTTTTGACAAATATATATGATTTCAAAAGCTTATAAGGCTGGAAAACCACTATGCTGTTCCGCTAAGATTATCATTATCTCTTTCGTTAAATATGCGACCATTTTCCTAATAAATCCGGTAACGAAATTGTTCATTTTGCGGCTGATTTGACTGACGTTTCTTTGAGAAACATAAATCATATGAAATCTGACATCTGACCTGATGCAAGATGGTGGATTTTGACTTTGGGAAAAAAAATTACCTTAGAAAGTCGGTTCACACAACCTCGAAACAAACGACATGACTTTTTGAGGAATAGGTTCCCATATTAGATTATCGAGAGATACAGCGCGATCATATGATGCGATTGTGAAGGCGCGGCGTTGCCTTCTTGCGTTCGCAACAATATTCTGCTCTGGCGACTCAACTTTATACAAATAAATCTTTATACATAGTCACTTTATACAAATAAATCTTGTGGTCACTTTATATAAGTACGACTTTATGCAAGTAAAACAAACCACACAAAATATCTAGATATTTATAGTTTCTCACTTTGCTTTTTTATAAGCCTATAATTCTTAGTTCAATTAATTATGAAGCTTTGACAATGTTTTTCGGCTCCCCCGTGAAGAGGCCACTACTCGCCGAGCAGCCGCGACGCTCAGTTTGAGAACCACTGTTTTATGCTATTATTACATTGCTGTTATAAATACAGACATTTTAGTTGATTATGTTCCTCCTAATCCGAACTGCAGCAACAAGTACGAAATGAGCCATCGTCAGTTATGTCATGCACATGCTCGGTAAGAGGAAGCTACCAACCAAGCCCTGATGAAAGATCAGTTAAGCCAACGGCCTGCTCGTGTGAAAAAAAAACTGTCTATCGGCCTGCTCGTGTGAAAAAAAACTGTCTATCTGAAAAGCGGAGAGAAAGCAAAATCTGGCTACGAGAAGAAGAAAACGTGCTTCATGCGAGAAAGACGGAGGCTCGTGTGAAACATTTTTGAATTTATTTTTTTTTGTATTCCAATGTTTGAAGTTGATGTGTTACTATTAAAAAGAGCTGAAAGGTTAAATGTAATAGTTGTGCGTTTTTAATGTAATTGTGGAAAAATACTTTGTGAAAAGAATATATATATATATTTCAATAAAATATAGTTCATGTTATCGTTAAACCTTCATAAGTGTGCCAGTTTTATTTCTGCGAATAGAGTCGACGAATAACATTCATAAGTGGATGAAAACGAACCCGAAGGGATGAATTGGTCAAGGATCATGACATATGCTATTATTACATTGCTGTTATAAATACAGACATTTTAGTTGATTATGTTCCTCCTAATCCGAACTGCAGCAACAAGTACGAAATGAGCCATCGTCAGAATATTCAAATTCATTAAAATCCTTAGATTTATTTTAAACTTAGCTTGATTCATACAAACTGCTAGACTTTACAAAACCAGGAAGTATAAAATACCAAATCGCTACCAGCGCGAGTTGAAACATGGATCTTCCAAAAGCATTCTGGACGTTCTGACAACTTGTATAGTAACAGCATGTGCAGGGGAATAAGATAAATGCTGAACACAAATATTTATTTATTAAATTCAATATGCTTATCCATTTTCCGTTTTTTCTAAATCTCTACTAGTCCGTATGTGGTGTTTAGAATCCTTATGGGCTTAACAAAAATTCTATCTTTGCTGACCTAAACGTCAATCGCCTACATAATGATTTATATCTTCAAGTCTTAAGACTACACATTATCTGTGTACGTTATTTTCAAATTTATGAGTTTCAGAGTTTCTCATAACTCCGTTATTTGTTGAAAGCACATGTGCAAGCCCTTTTTGTGAAGTTATTTATCTGCTAAATTTATGTTTCGTGTAGCATTTTCTCTGTATTTTCTAATAACAGTATTTATTTTAATATGCATTATTTTATTTGTTTAATAAATATGTTACTGGATGAAATAACACCAGACATATAAACTTCTTTTTACCTTTTATTCATAGTCCTAAAGGCATCTTTATTGATTGAAATTTGTACAGAGGGTGTTTACACATATCTAAATCGATTTCGATAAAGAATTTTAAAAAATAGGATGTTTTGGGATAAAATTTTCTACCAACAGTTTATTATTTGAACTGAGAAATATCATTTGCTACTTTTACATTTATTCTTCTTTCAAAATGTCGCATGTTAACAAGCTGTAGATTAAAGAATAGGTTTTTGTGCTTTCTGATGAAACATATTTCTATTCAACAATTCAAAAATGTTGCAAAATGCAGTGTATTCAAATTTCTAAGTGCAAAATAAGCAACACGATGAATCGGAAAGGGAAAAGCCGTCAATCATTGCTTCTACATGGAACGAAGACTCTAAACGAATACCAGAAAAAGATATGCACTGTTTCTAATGTTTATAAAGTTAAACATTTGATAATAAAAGGAAATCCGTCAACGCAGCACTCTTTTGCAAAGTCTTTAAGTACATCTGTTGCAACAATAAATTTAATAATAAACCAAAATTTACAACTTAAAGAAACTAAAACGCATCATGTTCATCAGCTTTTGTATATGCATGTGGCTCAACGTAGAACCAATTGTAGAACCCTATATGAAAACTATTTAGCAGGAGATAAATTGAAATACATTGTAACTCTTGATGAAGCATGAGATTACCTAAATGACTGAAAAAAATGGTCTATTTATTACCAAAAATCAAGAAGAAAAATCTACAAACCTGACTGAGCCAAGGCAAAGAAAGTTTCAGTAAGGGATTTATGATTGTATCATGATTCTCTCACAATTAGAAATAAATTAGATAAGAACGGTGGGAAAGTATGTTTAAATCAAATCAACTACTATCAAGAAAACGTTTTATGTCCATATTTACGAAATTTCATCAAGACAAAGCAGATAGTCATATTTCGAAAATGACCACTGTGTTCCCTGAAAAAATGAAAACTGATACAGGTATTTCATATACACATTTTCAACGTATTCCTGGGTACTCTCCTGATGTATCATTAATGGAATAGTGCACCTCTAATCTCTTCAAAAAAGCTCTTTCTAAGCGAAAACCCACCACGATGTATGGACTCTGGAAAGTAGTGGAAAAGGAATGGAAATCTATATCTCTGAAAATTTTGCGAAAAGCCCTTTTATGATGAAAATTCCAAAGCAGACGTATTATCCAGAAAAATGCTGAGTAGATCGAGCATTTTAGAAAAGACGTTTTACATTTTAAGCATTAACGAAACTGCTCCGAAATCGTCCTAAAATGTGTAAAGACCCTCTGTAATTTGTGCAACATAATAGTTTGAACATTTTGCATAGAATTATCTCGTTCTAGTACAGAAATCCTTTACAACACCTGATTTTTCAGATGATTAGTATTTTAGCAGCAAAGAGGGATGTCAGAAAATTAAGTGACTTACGCACAATGCGCGTAACTTGGAACGTCTCATTTATATGCCTTAACTTGGAATTTAGCTCGCATTAATTTAAGGATATTTCTGTTCGCTTACGGTGTTAACCATTTCGTTAAAATTTTGAAAGGCAATTAAGTGCATAGTTTGTGAATATCTCTGTAATCTAGTCTTAACGAGCATCTTAACAATAGTGTAATATGTATACCGAAAATTTTCAAAACTCTGGCGTAAGCAACCTGTATTCACGAGTGTCATTGCTGATTATTCATTATCCCATTATACTTCAATAACAGAACGCATAAACTTTCTAACTACACAGAAAAGTAATGCATTTTCTTCAAAATATTAAGATCGTCGTTCTAAATTTTCTAGAGATTCATATATGTTTTGATATAAAACCGTAATTTTTGAACTATGATGAAGACGGTCAGAGAAAGTTTAAAAAAACTGATCTGTCATTTAGTTGACTGAAATGTTTGATTAAGTTTTAAATAAGGTAAAAAAACAATCAGTATGCACGTTAGTTTAGTGTTTAATATCACTCAAGTTCAATGACATTACTTCACAATGACTTAGAGAAGTGGGAGAAACGAAGACACAGCTTTGAAACAGACGATGAGTCAGTGACGTCACATGTTGACAGATTACTAATCGGGAAGAGCAATTCGTAACCATTATAATAACAATGCATATGTTGACTACTAGAGAGGGCAGAGTATTAAAGGCTGCGAGAAATGTAAACAAGGTTTTGACAGAAAACTGGATTCTATTCAAGAAATAAAATTTGAAATATATACAGGGTATTCACAAAGTTCCAGACAAATTTAACGGTCTGTTGTTTATGACTGGAATAACTTTATTACTGGTCTCACGTTCTCAGGCGAGGTTCAAATTTCTTTTTACAAGAGACGTAAGGTACATAGCAACAACATGCAACAAAACCACCTCTGGTTGACTGTCCTCAAGCTGCGTTCAAATGCAATTAATCAACGAATCGAAATAAACTCCGACTGTTATTGTTTGCTCATGGAAAACAAATGGTCCGAAAATCTTTTCATGCAACATCCCAAAAGCTAATCCCAAAAGCCAAAAAGCTAATGCTGATGTCATGCAACATCAACATTAGCTTTAGCTTTTGCGCTGTCCGGCTTCAACTTCCATGTGATATAAGGATTTAATGATCCCCAAATCCTCAAATTATGTCGATATGAAATCACAGCAAATTTTTTGGGAAAAAAAATTTTATATATATTTATTAATAACTTCTCAAAATTTACAGCACTCCCTCTTACAGGGTGTCCACAATAATAGAGTAACGTTAATCAGGAACTTTGTGGATACCCTATATAGTATTTAAGCAGCTGTTTGAGTGTTAATGACAGAGCGCCTCCAATCAAATCGTTTTTTCAGAGTCCTCAGCTTGTCCGTGCTTTCAAAAACCTCTGAACGCTGTACAGAACATAGAAATCAGATTCTGTGTTTTTACCGAAAGACCCTAGAAACGAAGAAGATCATCAAGTGGCACAACTCATCTGAAAGATTATATAAATGCAGATTTGAAGAAGAAAGCAAGAGGCCGATATGGTCTATTTGGTATAGCGTCCGGTTCATATGTTAAAGATATTTGAGTCGGATGCTGAACCTAATAGACCACACTGGCGATTTTCCCTCTGGTTTCAATTTCCGGAAATGGAAACTATGTGATTCATCTCCAGGCTACTTGTTTCCTTGGCTGATTAAACATGAGAGTTAATTCAAATATGCTGGTTTGAAAAACGAGTTCTGCAATATAAAGTATATATCGCAAAGGATATTATATATATATTATATATATATACAAAGGAATATGTCAATTTTTATTCGTTATGAAAGCAAATTAAATTTATGCCCTCAAGCTGATTATATAACGCAGAACTCCAAGAAACTGCATCAAGACGAGGCTGTGAGTTTATTTGAAAGAATTATTTTATTCCGTTAAAAATGAAAAAGGAGTATAAGTGAATATAAGATCTTATTTATCTCATTTTTTTATTTATTTGTTAACAGAAAATGAATATTTTTGGCATCTCACGCGTACTTGTTTTGACTTGCTTAATGAATTAGACTTTTCTATAAAGCTTTCTGTTTAGAAAAATGTTTAATTTGTTTGCACTTTCGAAGTGCAATATGCGCTTCGTCAATATGCGTTTTGTTCAAAACATATGCCAATATTTTCATTAACACAGTCAAAGAGGAAGAAAGGCAGTGTAAAATTTAAAATTAGGCAAAAAAGCGACCTTATTTTTGTGACAAGTGTTTAATAAAATTCTTTCGATTTCAGGAGCATTCAACATTGTGATTATGGCGAGATTTTTAATTGGTACTTTCTCTTCAATAATATACTAGTTTTAAACTGCGTCATATGTCTTGCTCTCGAGTGTGCTTTGCCAAATTCAAGAATGTTTCTTACTCGAAGAAGTCAGGAAACGCCTTCCTCGTAAACATTAGACTTTGCCGTGAGTCAGGAGCTTCAATGGATTCGTCAAACTTCAGAGTAAATACGAACACGTTGTTTTCCAAATCAGGTCTTATTTGTTCTTAGTGGTCGTTCGCCGTATTGCCCATTCGTCGTGCCACCATATTTTGTGACAGAGTAACATCTTTCACAGCTGAATTTCATTTTTGTTTTACAATTCGTGAAACAGCCTCTGACATTGCCAGCTAAGCTTCCGGCATAATGGATCCTTACAAAATGCCTTTTCCTCTGATCCAACAATATAACTTCAGTGAGGCTATTGTGTGATTCTGAGCAGATTTGAGAGAATATTTACTGTGGAAATCCTTAAGAAGGGTTTTACGATAACGTTAAGTATTCGATCGCTTTGGTACCGCTACCGAACGTCGAGGACATGGTTATATGAATGATTCATCGTTTGTGCAGACTTGAAGTGATGTCAGCAGCTAACAGCTCTTAAGTTAAAGCAAGCATTCTAATGCTAAACTGCTGCGCAGATAAAATCGCGGACACGGGGCAAATTGAAGATGATGGATAATACGTGAGTAGGTGAACACAAATGCAACGCTACTGCGCGTGATGCCTAACTCCACCTCTTTATGCCCTTTTTTTTACATTAGAATTAGAGTAGTTTTTGTCCCATGGTAATATTGTGGTTGTAGATGGCGGGTTTCTAAAGATAGAACTGCGGCTTATTAGGCACCCACGAACCACCACTTGAAATCACAGTTCTAAAAGAACCACAAAATTGATTATAAAATGTTATATAATGTAAGCGCTTGCAGAATGCGAAAGTGAAGTTCTTAATATTGTGTAGGTATGGCAAAATCGTGTTCCTCTATGATAACGTTCTACGGAAAAATGTGTTGGGTAATTCAAATTAAGAAGGTGTGTGTAATTTAAACAAGCTTACATATTGTTGCAATTAAAAGAAAAAATCTGATGTGTACACCACATGACTTCCTTGTACGGAATATTAAATTATACGCATTTTGCATTTCATTTAAACTTATAAATTAAATCTACTTCGTCGATAGCGCATAAAACACAATAGAATAAATGCACTCTTTAAAATTAACTATATTTGTTTACCATAGCGACACTCTGGCTCTACGTTCACTTAACAGCGTTACATCTCATTCATTTTATAATTCAGAACGCACAAATATTATATTATTCAATACTATAATTCGAAAATAATAATAATTCTCTAAAACAATAATAAATTCTAAAATAATATTCCATTAAAATACTATAATAAATCTAAACGGATGTATAAAAGAAATTAAACAAACCAAAAAAGAACGTTTTTCACGGGCGATTCAGTATTTCTCATTCAATTAATTCAGTTCTCACTTCGCGAAAGGAACAAATATATATAAACTCAAAATATCTATGTTAAAAATTGCGAAGTAACTAGTAAACACTTCTTTATTCCAATAAATTACAGAACGGATTAAGCATAATTTCATTCGCAGTAATAAAACAAGGATTTATCTTTGTTGTTGCGAAGCTTATTTTCTGTAGATTGGCAACACATCCACTATTCTGCTAAGTGTGAATTGTAAACAAATATGGCTATTATGGTAAACATAATTAGGCTTAGCCGCTCTTAAAGAACTTTTAAATTGTTGATAATTCTACAAAAAATTGCGTGCAAATTAACCAAAAGCATAAAAATCTTAACGGAAGATATGAACAACATAGGTCAATCATTTTAATGCAAAAAATGCTCAATTTATCAACATTTAAGACTAAAAAAACTGAGTTCACTGAGCCAAGTAAAAGTATATATATATATACTTTTGGTGCGGCCGATTGCAACAAAAAGGGAGGTGCACATCTACATGTTATAGTAGTCCTATATACAAAATTTCAACGTTCTGAGTCTAACCATTTTTGAGTTATGCGAGATACATATACAGACACCATGAAAAAATCTCTTCTGAATCCATTTTAAATCAGTTTTATAATTCGTTTGCGTAAATAGAGTCCTTTATTCTGTCCTTACGTACAGATGCCACTCAAAAACATGGTTAAATTGCATTCAATAGCTTCAAAATGGATATTTTCTTTGAAATATGGTATCCGGAATTGTTCGTGATTACAATACGTCGTTTACTTCGTACAAGGATATAAAAAGTGAAGCCAGTAGTAATTGAATAGATTTAATTATAGTATTATTGAATATATTATATAATAATACATGACATAATTATTTTTGAAAAGATGATTCTTGCTTGGGACAGTGATTGACGGAACATAATTATCTTTGTTTCATCAAAACTGAATTTGTTTCATTAAGTAAAATTACACACGCTTTCCTAGTAGATTTGATGCAAATAAATGTTTAATATAATTACATGTGCGGGGTTAAGCAGAAATCATTCTGCACAATTGATATTCAGAATCAATATTTTCATTTCATTTTTCTATACTGAATAAAGGAATTTATTTAATTCAGCTGTGATAATTAACCAATTATAAGTGTAAAATATGAAAGCATATATTCATTTCACACTCTGTTCTTGTAGTTTCCGATTACTAGGAAACAAAAAAATTTTTCCTTTTATATTTTCAACGGATAGAGACCAATAAAAAGAAACAAATATCTTAAATAAGCTGTTATACCTTTAAGAGTTCTTGGTTAAAGAGAAAAATCAATATCTAACTTTATGATCCGTAAAAATCATTCTGACAATGTCCGGAAAGTGAAGTGTCTACTGGATCTTTTTTTTCTAAATTAATGCAGAAGAGCATTAACGTATATAAAAACGCATTTTGTATCTGGAAATGATTGTCAAGTTCAAGATGCTGTGTTTTTTTAAAGACATTAATTCTTTAATTTTCAGGCTTATGAAGTGGATTTAAAGGGGGCGAGAATTCGGATTTTACAACCCTCCAAAAAAGGGTGGGGTGCACCAATTTTTTTACTCTTAAATGTAAAGTAAAAACTAAATGTAACTTAAAAGGCCAAAAAAAAAAATGCAAACATAAAAACTTCTTATTTAAGAGAATGGATTGGAACGGCAGTAATAAAATACTATTAACAGCTTTTCAGATGCGTTTCCATTCCAGTTGCCAGTTGTAAACTTGAACCCGAGACAATGAAACACTAAGTCTGACACTGTTTAAACACTAAGTCTTTCATTTAACTCCAATAAAATTCCTCTCCAAATCTGCTGTGTTCTAGGAAACAATTGAAAATTAAAATTCAGTTATTACTAATCATTTGTTTTCTTCTCAATACAAAATAACTTCGTTAGGTTTATTTCATTATGAGAAAGCATGCCACAGTTATCTGCAGAAGAAGAAGGAAGGCTTTGTGGAGGACATTCAAAGGAAAATGAACTCAAATATAAGTACGGGTATGGTTTGGTTTGATTTGGTTTGGTTTACTGAGATTACAGCAAAGCACACTAGGGCTATCTGTCTAGGGATGCCTTCGAGGAGGGCTTTCTAAGGGAAACTAGCGCGTATGCACGTTACACAGGAGTAAATCACGAAAAGACCCGTGCAGCCACCCCGTACTCTTGGAATTAAGCAAACGTAACACATGGGAACAACTATAAAAACGCCTATCCGGCCAGCACGTTCGCCTAGAATCAAACCTAGCTCAAACTACTAGTATTCAGCGAATTTACCGTTCGGCTGTTGTTGAGCATGAACAATAGTATAGACTTCTTTTTTATTAGAGCTGTAAGGGTTTTAAATTTTAATAACGTTTGTTTTATTTTAAAACTTTGCTATCATTTCTTATTTTCCATTTCCTGCCAGAATAAGCGCGAAAGAGAATTGTTTATGCAAACGAGGTTGCAAACTGTAGAAGTATTTAAGACATGGCTTTTAGAAGAAGAGAGAGAGCAACTTCTCGTTGTTTCACATATGCGTGTGCTTTACATGTTTGCCTTTAAGGTCAGAACTTAGTTCTCGTTGATATTTGAAGACGTATTGTAGTTCTTTGCATTGCGCTCACTACACACGTAGTATTAAAAGGCCAATCTTCGCATTACGACTCTCTGTAAAGCATCTCAGTTTAGTTCTTTTTGGTTAAATTAGCTTAATTCTTATTTTCTACGTTTTAGATCATACGTGGTGGTCCCTGTATACCGAAGTGCGGGAACGGCTGTACGCTTTGTAAGAAATAAAGAGTAAATTTAACCCTTCTTATCTTTGTTGTATTTTGTACACAGGAACGAACACAGCTTTGAGTAAGCTCCCTGTTCCTATTCAGGACTCCAGTTATGTTTTCAAAGGCAACTAGAAGGAACAGAAGTCCTGACAGAGTATTTGTTCATATGTATGGTTATTATAACCCAGAATTTAACATTTTGCATTAAATTAATTCAAGGGAGAAATATTCTTCAGATTTTTATTAGCGATTATTATTTTTAAACAAAAGTAAACCTCACGGATAAGAAGAAGAAACTGCAAACCGAAAAGCTATAACCGAAAAAATCGAAAAGTTATAAAACCGAAACGTTTTGTTATTTTGTATTATGAATAGCAGAACAAAAATTAAAGCTTTTCTGTTCTTTTACATTGAGGTTACTACTTACAATTTCATAATATAATATACATTTATTTCCTTTTAATCATGTAACACTGTGTATTTGTATGTTGTTATGATTTTACTTTGTTGTTTTGAACTATGATTATTATTTATAATTTACATAATATACAATTATAATTTTCCTAGGGATGAGATATATCCCACGATTTCTCTGTTTCAATATGGCTCAAAGCATTTTAGTAAACTAAGGAAATTTAAAATTTACTATTTAATTTGGAGTAAGAATCAAAAGACTCAGTTGATTTGATTTTCTGTTCCATCATGTTAAAATAATTGACTAAATAGCATATAAAAGTCTCTATAGCACTCGAAAATAAATTGTTACCAAAGTCGTTTTCGTTCTTCTTTGTTCGAATTGAGCGCAGCCTAACCTTAGTTTCCTCCTAGATTTATAAAAACGACAAAAAAAAAATAAAACTGAAATTAATTGCACCATAGCTCAGAATCGAAATTTTTAGAAATTATCCACGGCAATCGTTGATCCTGTTTTCTCTCAATGTCTGACATTTTATGAAATTTATTACTGGCTACTCTACCTGCGGACTTCCCACCATAATCTTAGAAACAAAAGAGAGATTTAAAGTACTATGACTGTGATGCTTCTTACCAGCATACATTTCTAACAGTTGTGTAAGAATCTACAGGGATAACATTTCATTAATATTGTTGCATGCCTTCTGGTTCGTAATAGATTGAATGCACACAGGTCCAAAGATAGTAGGTTAATTTGTTTTTTTCCAAATGAAACACTTCCAAGCTCTGGAATTTTCCACAGAAATAATCGTACTGGGGTTCACAGTGTGACAGAGTACAATCAGTACTGCACTTCAAACTACTAAGAACGTTAAACACAAAGCAATGTAAAGCGCACCTGAAGAGAAAGCTAAGCCGGAGATATCTCATTTCATGCTGAACTAACAACTCGCAGCAATGATAACAACTAACTAGTGACAGCAGATGTTATCACCGACATTATATAATTTTCAGGCGGCCGCCGAAACATTTCTAGTACTCTCTGCTCGAAATTACTAAAAGGCAATATGAGGGTCGAATTACTGTTACAGCTAATATAGTGATCAATCACATTTATTCAATTACAGTACCTAATACGGTGACAAATGGACCGGACCAAAATGTCTCCAAATTTGGCGACTTCTGGCGATTTCTCACTAAATTTGGAAACAAATTACTTCGCCAAATCCGTTGCCAACCAAGCGCTATCTCGCCAAATTATCGAGATACCCATTTACACAATGTTAAATGGACTTGCCCCTCTATTCTTACTTTCCGGCATAACTTTCCATAAGATTTTTTATGTCATAAAACACAGAAAACTACAATAATTTGACATATAATTGCATTAAAATCAGCTATCTATGTACACATTTCGTAACAATATACTCACCAATATTTATTAAATTTTTGGTTAATGAGAAAACGATTATCTAAAGTGTATAATTATTAAAAGTGTAAGCACATTTTCTTCTATTAAAATGGTTATTTAATACCAATATAAAATTAAATGAATTTAATTAAATGTATATTAAAATACAAGTATTATGTTAATAGCTTAAAAAATTTCTTTTAGAAAAGTTAAGGTTAAGGCGGTCTGCAGAAAATTCAAATTTATAAAAGTAGTCTCCACTTAAAAAGAAAAAAAAAACTCTGAGAAACTCTGGAATAAGAGAAACTATTTATTCATTTCAGGCAGATGTGATAATAGATCTTTCTCATAATGCATTGTATCTTTCTTATTTCAGGTATAAATTTAACAGAGATATTCATTAAAATATTGCTATGTGCATACAGGCTGGTAATGAAATGAATGCACATAGAACCGATGACAGCTTCATAAAATTTATTTTTCCAACAACGGTTTATGGTTATGGAACTTTTCATACAAAATTACTCGTACAGCTCGTCTCAGCATGAGAGAGAATAATCAATAATTATCACTTCAAACTACCAAGAACTTTGAACACAAGACAATGCAAAAAGCTTCAAATGCTTTGAACAAAACTTTTCGGTTTTTTCCGGTTGTAACTTTTCGGTTTGCAGTTTCATCTTTTTATCCGTGAGGTTTACTTTCGCTTAAAAATAACGCTTCGAACAATCGCTAATAAAAATCTGAAGAATACCTCACTAGCGGTCGAGAGATAAAATTGTTAAACACTGGTATTTCGGTCCAAGGTTCGAATCCCAGCGAATGGGTTGGCTTGCATGGACGCTTTTGTGGTTTTACTCGGGTGTAACGTGCATACTAGCCAATTTTCCTTAAGAAGTCCTCAACGAAGACATCCCTTACCTTAGACAGATACCCCTAAACTGCTTTACCATAGATAAATAAACCAAACAAAGCTATCAAATGCGTAAACACGCACAGTAATCTCTGACTAGTCTGATCTAAACTCTGAAATCATGAGGATCATTTTCAACAACGGCATCATTTATATTACTTGAACCTACTGCATCATTCGCAGGGAAGTTTTAAATGACAAACCTATGTCATCAGAATTCAAAACCGTGTTAAAAACAGTATTAAGTTAATCAAATTTGGCAAACTTCTGAGAAAACAGAATATTTTTATTATCTTGTGCAGGACGCAAATACAGTTTTTTCATTTTCTAGTTCGCTGGTCACTCGGTAAAGTGCCTACTTGAATTAAGATAAGACGTCCTGTTGTTTATAAAGGAAACTAACAAAGAGTTTATATCATTTCTTTTATATGATTTATATTCGAATCTCTAAATTCTGAGATTACAAGTTGAGGCTTATTTTCCATGTGGTTATATAAAGAAGTTCCGTAGAGTAAAGATCTTTTCTATTGCTGAAGTAACAATGCGTTGATGTATCAAATAGAACAGTTAATTGAATTCTTGAATGACACCAGGATTTAAAATAAAATTCGAGCTAGGAAGTTTAATTAATAGTGGACCTCATTATTAGTGAAAACGGTCCACAATGAATAGCACAGTGGTGCTTCAAAAATCAATCATATTTCAGTTTGCTTTTACGTGTGTATATGAGAACGAGATTCATCATTTATTCGAATATAGATCAACTACCAAAATCAATTTGATATATGCGATTTCTTTATCAGTACTTGATGAAACTTAACCTTTTCCAGGGGACATGTATGTCCAGCACATTCACTGCTTTAAATGAGTCTCAAGAAATTTCAGTAAATTATTGGTGACTGACAGATATTCAGCTGTTATTTGAAGGCAACTGATCCGAGCACGACGTCTCAAGTTTAATTACCTTGTAAAATCCCAGGCGTACCTCACACGACTGAGTCTTGACCGGAAGTCCCAATAAAGATATCAGAGGCAAGACGAAAAATGCGGCGAACAAAAGACACGGATTTCGAAAAATCCAAGATACCGACAGCCAAAATGTGATGGAACATAAAGAACAGAAGTAAGGTTAGAAGAAAGGTGTTTGGAAGGTTTTTTTTTAAATGTGAGAACACCTGCCACATCCGGTAGCCTAACCGATTCAAATAACACAGGCAAAAAATAAAATAGATAAAATGTTAAAACGAAATTGCAAATGCAATTCGAATACATTAAATGTAAATAAGAATAATCGGTACTACGGCCCCATTCGCGCCAAACCAAAAAAAAAAAAAACCATTTACTAAATACAAGACAAAATGTTCTATTCTTATTTTTCTATCAAATTTATTATATTATCATTTATTCATATTGAGTTTTTTATTAAAAATGTCCATTATTTTTTCCGTAATTTCACAATACCGTGGCCATTGATTCATTTTTGAGCCCGGTAAGATTCTATAACTTTGGAAATGTTCAAGAGCATGCTCTTCTGTAGTAGGCAGGTCCCAAATATTGATTTGTTGTTTGGAAAATGCATGATAGAGGGAAAAAAAGGAGGCTTTACCAAAGAATATTAACTAACACGTGTAATCAAGGTTAGGCCAAACCCAACATGCTTGAAAAGACTTTTCCATTTTTGGCGAAAAATCGCGTAGTTTGGCGTCTTTTCTTTAATAGGTAAAATGGTCGATGGGTTTATACCTAAGTACCGAATAATCAAAAAGGATTAAAAGAGATTAAAATTTACTAATAAAGTATCCCTCTGAGGGAAAATATATGTGCGATAAAGCAAGGGCAAATTTATACAAATGTTTTTTTTTTTTTTTTTTTTTTTTTTTAATTTTCGAAGTCTAACGCTAAAGCTATAGTCCAAACTACGGGGGAAAATATCGTAAAAATGTCCTTTTATTAATCCAACTACTTTGTACAAACATAAAATTAAATGCATTTAATTTGATTGTATTTTTAATATAAAAGTATACTGGTAGTAACATATCTCAAAAAATTGATTTCAAAGCAAATAAGAGTAAGTTGACCCTCAAAACATTCTAATTCATAAAGTTGACTCCCACGTGAAAGAGATTTGAGAAATGCTGACATTAATAATTAAATATTTTGAAAGCAATTTGACTAAAAGAAAACCCTGTGCATTTAAATGATTAGAATAGGTCCTCTGAAGTCAGAATTTTTTTTTTTAAATTTAATTTTCCTTTTTTTAAACTCAGTAACAAATAAATATTTAATTTTTCTTCTTCTAAGGTTCAAGTTGACTTTTGTTTTAGTTCTATCACGAAATAATTAATTGGTTATTCCGATAAAAGCCCATGTTGCTTAACAGAAGCTAAAAATAACTTTGCTGAATCTTGCTGTGCTAAATTTCAGTATTAAAAGTTTCCATGGTTCTCCAGGTGTAATTAACTTATTATTACGTCTTGCAGTAGTCTCCGAAAGGAATACACACATCAGCCACATAAATAATTGTTTAGAAACTTGTTTTTAATATATTTTATTATAATAATACATTGAATTTAAATATAAAGGAATGGTAGCAGGAATTGATTAAAAAATATCACTTGGAGAATAGCATACATGAGAAGAAATATCGCCTATCTTTTCACTGTTAAAAGAATTAAATATGTGAAATAATGACAAATACTTTTTTCCGTGGTTTGCAAGGAAAGTTATAAGACCAGCATAAAATGTAAGCAGGACAAAAACAAGTTAGAAGTGGACAATATGTTTCATTAATCTCTTCATCTTCGACATTTATTCATTATGTTGCAGCCATTTTGAAGGTTAGGCATGCTATCTGAGTTCGAAACTTGGGGAACGGGCTGGCTGCATGGGCGTTTTCGTGGTTTTCTTCATGTGTAAGGTGTATACAAGCTAATTTCCCATAAAAAGGTCTTCTACGAACGTTTCCTTCCCTTAGGCAGCTAGCCCTATTGTGCTTTGCCAAACTAAATCTAAACCTAAAACCTACAAATCAGGTACAATGTACTTTCGATTATCAAGGTACGGATTACCATGAGTGTCGGAGCCACGTACGCACGTAAGAAACAACGCTCACTCTAATGATAGCTAACATTTTACGTACAGATATTATCAGTTTAATTAAGCCAATAAATCAAAGTGTAATATCATCAGTGAAACGATTTTACTGTTTGGATTTTCTCATAAATGTTACTGAAAAAGATGATGATGTAATGAAGTTCTGAAAACACGTGACTATATTGGATACCATTTATGATGTAACAAAAGCTTAGCCGAAACTAAAGCCAAAGGCACTCGTTCGATTATAAAAAAAGAGCGCTTCTATTGTACAAATTGGCGATTTATTTAATTGTGAAGAAGTCGAGACAATAACTGAAGTCGTATATTAAAAAAACTGAAAATGTAAAATTCGTAGAAAGTGTCAATTGGTGAAACATCGAGGAATGGATCTATGGTGATTCGACTGAGCCGGGGTTTTAACGCTTGAGTGATGAAACGTCACAGAAATAAGAAGAGGTACAGAGTGGTAATAAAGATACATGCAAAAGAAAAGGTACTAATAATTCCAAAGCAGCCCAAGTGACTGTTGAAACTCTTTGGAAACTTTGTCGGCCAAAGACGATTCGAATGCAATGATAAAATAGCACTTCATAAAATATGCTGGGGAATTCGACAACGATTTAAAGATTTTCAAAAACAAACTATAATTACTAATTTTTTTAAGAAGGAAGCGCAGGAAATAGACATAGAAATTGCTAATTTGGATTATTCGTGTTTTTCAGCTATGCGTGACCTGCTCGTCCGACATTAGCCCGGATAATAGAAAGTAGACCGTGGAGTAATTAGTATACCGTGGATTACTTGGAAATGTAGTTGCGTATTGCGGCGGTTAAACCCTAGTTTGAAACAGGTTGTATCACAGATTCTGAGTGGATACTGCCAGGAAACAATGAGGGTCCTCATCATTGTGAGCAAGCCAGTTGTAGGGTGCAAAAGCACACTTACGTCCACTTTGGGTCCGAAAGGGTGGGGGAACGTCTACTAAAAGTATGACTTTTTCTGCCAAAATTTCCAAATAGTCTGTTATTACTCGCTTGGGTAATTTCATGTAGTCATCCCATTTTTAAATCTGAAAGCTCTGGACTGCTTCCTCCGAGACTACCCGAAAAAAGAAAGTCATTGCACATCGTTGGCAATCAAATGAGAAATTACGGCTTTTTATCAATACTGAAGTACAGTGCACACAGTCTAATAAGCTAGCGGTTAAAATTATCTTCGGATATTGTCATCGAATTGCCAAATTCCTAACTGTTTGTGGACAAAAACATGGAAAATATGTCGTTTAATGCGTTCAACGTTTCGATTTTTGTGATCAAAACATTATTATTATTATTATTCATTTATTACTTCGCCGTTAGACACTACACGATAAGGGAGAGATGCCTCGTGGGGCAACGTTCCGAGTTTCGAACACCGGATCGATATGCAAGTGTTCAGCGGCTTTTATCGTTTGGCCGCTATGAAAATAAAAACTTAATTTGTTGACTCGTCGCATCGGTGGTATTTTTTAGTGACATGCTGAGATGAATAAACACTTACTTTCTTCTAATTCTACTTTATGAAGCAAAACATATGTACAAATATTTACAGATTTGTGGGAGTAATAGCTGAT
>KK114128.1:267435-285317 GCA_000611955.2 Stegodyphus mimosarum | reverse complement strand
TTAATTAATATATTTATTATTAATTTTTATTATTATTAATAAGTTTTATTATTTTTTTCATGAAATACATAGTATAAAAAGCTAGAAAAATAAAGCTAAGGCCATGTGATAATTAATTATCAAATTTTGCAATTATTTTCTTTCGACTTAATTAGTTAATTTGATATTCTTTCAATGAAAATTAAATTTTATTTGTTTCACTCTGATTGTTTTTTATAGTGCCGTCAGCATTTTCAAGTACAGAGTACAATAAAATTTCATTTACAGAACATGCAGTTAAATTTATTAGTTAATTCAAAAATATGAATTATAAAAGCAAAAACATTCCTCGTTTTCCTCTTGCGCTCATAAATCATATTACGCATATATGTACTTAAAATGTTTAAAGCCTGAAAAGCTAATGGTTTAAAGCCGATGGTATCGTCAAATGATGATTTATAGTTGCATTATTTTAAACCACGATATTTTCGAAGATAACGTTTTAAAACTGCAAAGTTTTTGAACCACTTTAGTTTCGGTGACGATATTTTGTACCGCGATGTTTTAGAACTGCGATATTTTTCCTTGACTTCGTTTCGGTCACAATGTTTTGCAAGACGGCGTTTTCGCTTTGCCGTTATGTTTTCGTGCGCGATGCTTTTGCCGCGATGTTTTCGTCGAACACTTTTTCGTGGTGCTAGTGTTTAATACATTCAGTTATGGAATTTGGAAATTTGTGGTTCGAATCCTGCGAGAACACATTTGATTTCTCATCCTGTTGTTTCAAGAATGTCTTCTAATATTTACACACACCCTATGGCACACGTCATGAATGATTCAACCGCTCGTTTGAAATGTACGTGTTTATATGCTGCGTCTTAAAACTCTGGGGATTAATTTTTGAACTACTTGGCCTGTCGAAATTAGTAAAAAGAATCACTTCCAATACTAAAAGGAACCTAAATACGAAAATTACATTCAACATTTTTTAAAGGTTTTATTAAATACTTTATAAATCGAACAAATTCCCGTCTGTCAATTTTTTTATTCCCATCCAAATCTTATTGCAAAGCGGACAAATTCTAAGTTTTTATTTGCATCCAAATATCATTAAAAGGTGTGGCGGTCTCTTATCAGAGTAAGTTCTATCAGGTTACGTGACACAAGGAACTTACCAACAGATTCACTTGGCGTAGTTCCCCATAGTCACCATTTTCATTTCATAGTTATTATATGATGATAGTATGTGAATTACTATAATAACTTACCTACAAGTTATGACCTTTTTATAATCAATGGACTAACAAATTTGATGAATTATTATTACTTGGCTCTATTCGAATCTATGACCGTTAATTTTACAGATTATATATTGTAGAGCCATTAAGTTATTTTTTAGCAAGAGACACGAAAAATGCGCAATACTCTCGCTGGGACTCGAACCTTGACGCCTCGAATATGCGCTAAGTATGCTATTGTTTCACTACCAAGGCATGCTGAAAGGAGGGAGAAAGTACCTTATATAATACCCCTTTTAAAGTGCGACTGGGGATTAGGCGACCCAATCGCTAAATCCTGATGGTGACGAATTATTGTCTATAACCGCTTTTTATTTCGGGCTCCACTGTAGAGATTTTAAGGATTATTTTGAAGTAGGAGATGTGAAAAATGAACAATACCCTCGCTTGGACTCGAACCTGGACCTCTTGAATACGCGCCGAGTGTGCTACCATTACACCACGAAGTCATGTTAGAAAGAGGGAGAAAATACAGTATAAACTATTTGATAAGCTGTAGACAAAAAAATCTGACGAAGTATTAACTTCTGTACTACACACGAATAAATATCTCTTGATCTTATGTATGAATAAGTGACTGTTGCAACACAAAATATTGATAATATTCAGAATATCCTATTACATTTTATGATACATACATGACCATACATAAGCTTTATAAAAAGTAGAGACAATTATAAACTGCTGACAATATAAATGGAAGTGATTTTTTTAAAATTCTTCAAATGACTATTATCAATTTAAATGAAGTGAATTATGAAGTGACTATTGAGACTTTGCAAAAGAATTACAATCGTCAATAAATGCCCGTCTGGCATGTCAGTCCTGACCTTTGGTCTGGGATTTGCAAGTAGTGGTTACTACAGAATTTCAAATCTGAAAGTTCAAACAGGCTCGCTGCCATTCTTGTGGAGTCAATGCACAATTTCTAAAATGTTACAACTCTTGCTTTCTTTTTTTATTCCCACGTCATATTTTCGCTGTCCCAGGTGACAAATGTTACAAAATTTAAAATACGAATAACATAGGAAACTGAATACAGAAATTCTTCTGCGCCATCCTGACAGTTAGACGGGTTAATTGCTCTGGCTGCCGTTCGTTGGGCTTTGGTTCGAATCCACGGAACGGTATGGATATTCGTAAATATATATTGCTTGAAGCCCTCTAGTGCTTCAAGCAGTATATAGCCACATACACATATGCTCACTGAGAAAACCAAAAGGTACCAAAAAGTAGCAAATAACCATGTATACGTATTAACAATTTATTGATAATCATAAATTAATTTCTATTTATTGGGTAATACGTTCGGTTACAGAACTGTGATTTTCAAACTTTGTCGTCGGAACTCTTAAAATTATAATTTTCTTTCGTGGAACCCCCTAAACTAAAATATTCGTGGAACAAATAAAGCTATACTTTTCTGTGGAACACCTTAAACTATAACTTTTGTGAAATCTATGAATTTGTTATTCCTGTAGAACCCCTAAATGTATAATTTTCGTAAAATCTCTAAAACTATAATAATATTAATTTTAATAAAACCCTTAATAATGATTTTTATGGAACTCCAAAAGTATAAATTTTTGTGGAATTCCTAAAACCATAGTTTTTGTAAAACTTCTGAAATTACAATTTTTGGGGAAACGACTAAAGGGCATTTCTTTATGTAGTCAATACCATCCACAGAAAAAATAATTTTAAAACAGCATTTAAAATTTATCAACGTTATGTATATTTTATGCGGCAAATGAAAGTAAAATCATTATTCCATTCTTCTTTTACTTACAAAAAACGCTATATCATATTACTTTAGGTAACAATAACTATTTTTTTTTAAATCTGATTTTGACTTTCGAAAACTCTATAAAAGCTGCTTGGATCCTCGAAGTCTGGTCATAAATAGTGTGATGATCAGTCCTATAGAATAAAGAAAGACAAGTATATTATTCTCGAACTAATATACTTGTGTATCGCGATTTTTACTTTTAGTATAGCTGACAGAAGTAAACGACACTTATAATAAAACAGAAAAAAACAACAAGATGAATTTGATTTAGCAAAACCAATTTTAGCGAAGAAAAATTTCCATTTAATTTATTTCAGTGTACATATTTAATAGTTCTGCAAACTTTATGTAAATTAATAACATTTTTATATTCCTGATTCCATTATTAAAAGGTATGGTAATACACCAAATAATTTTAATAAATGTAAAAGTATCACACTTAAAATTTACTTTTATTCATATAGAAAACTTTAAAAGATGTATCGTTCGGCATACCTCTTATATATAAGCATCATTTTAATACGAACTCACTTTTAGTAATAAATATACTCATGTCGAAAGGTTTTGAGAACGATAAACTGAATTTATGCTGTCAGATATGCATTCATTTTGAAAACTATGCTAATATTAACCATTCGAATACCATTTCATGCATCCGAACTTGTAGTAATGCGCTGGTATTCGAGTCAGTGCACAACTCGATAACTTATAAATGCTTGAAATAGGAAATGCAGTGATAGCAGACACGGAAATAGGTCAACAGATCCATAACGGAGTTTCAAGATCTCGGTGCGCTAACTACACAGTCCAGTCACATTAATGTGACCACCACGTACTTTCCATGTCAGAGTTAAATAACCAATCACAGAAGGCAGGTGGCAGCACAGTGCAGTTGAACGTATATAAAGGGTGTGTGAGGGCTTCGGAAAAATTTCAATCGTTGGCGTAATGCAGAAACGAAGCGATTTATCCGACTTCCAAAAGGGCATGATCATTGGCTTTCGGGCCAAGGGTGGAAGCATTTCCGAAACGGCTGAGTTTGTGAACTGTTCGCGTGCCGCCGTGGTAAAAGTGTACCGTGCATGGCAAAATGGGACTGTCCAAAATCAGCGACGTGGCAAATGTGGTGCACCACGGGCCATAGATGACAGAGGCGAACGACGGTTGCGGAGATGCGTTCGGGCAGATAGACGGGCTACCGTTGAGCAACTGACCACCAAAATGAACCAAGGGGCTACCAAAAGTGTCTCCCAAAGTACTATTCAGCGAACATTGCTGCGTCTGGGCCTCCGAAGCAGACGCCTGGTTCGTGCACCTATGCTGACTGCTGTTCATCGACGGCGAAGGCTAGAATTTGCACGCCAGTACAGCAGCTGGACGTCCACTGAGTGGCGACAGGTTGCGTTTTCGGATGAATCGCGTTTTATGCTCCATCGGACAGATGGACGTTGGCGTATAAGGCGTGAAACCTCTGAAAGGAACCACCCTGCAACCATTGCCGGAACGGTCCAAGCTGGAGGCGGGAGCATTATGGTCTGGGGAATGTTTTCCTGGCATTCTCTAGGTTCACTGATCATTGTGGAAGGCACAATGGATCAATACAAGTACGCATCTGTCCTTGCGGACCATGTTCACCCCTACATGCGCATTGTTTTTCCTCAGGATGATGGCATCTTCCAGCAGGACAATGCGAGGTGCCATACAGCTGCCAGTGTACGTGCGTGGTTCGAAGAGCACCAGGATGAGTTTACCGTCCTCCCCTGGCCAGCAAACTCACCTGACTTAAACCCAATCGAGCATCTGTGGGACCATCTCGATCGAGTTGTTCGCGCCATGGATCCTCAACCGCGTAATCTAGCGCAGCTGGCCACGGCATTAGAGTCGCCATGGCTCAACATCCCAGAGAACACCTTCAGGGACCTATGTGACTCTCTTCCTGCACGTCTCGCAGCAGTCCGCTCTGCGAAAGGTGGTTATTCTGGCTTTTGACAGATGGTCACATTAATGTGACTGGACTGTGTATTTTATTAAAATATTTCAATGAGGTACATATCCGTTTATACTGATTTTAAAATTCCATGAAGTTACAATAAGATATGTAAATTATTCGTATTAAAGACTTAGATTTGTTCATTTAACGGTAGAGAAATATTTAATAATATAAGTTGCCTTTATATAGAGTCAGTTTTATCATTAAAATATATATATAAATACAAAAATGAAAGTAGTAATAACGTACAAATCTAGGAAACAAAAGTTACAAATATATGGCAAGATAGAAAAATTGAAATATAAAATACGAAACAATTAAAAGCATAATGTTTGCAAGGACATTGCAGTTCTGTAAATATTACTAAATATTGAAGAATAAAAGTATCACGCAGCAGTAAATCAAAAGATTCATATACGTCTCTGATTTGTAAAAAGTAAAATTATAAGGTATATCATCTACATTCTTAGCGTGCCTTCGTGGTGTAATGGTTAGCACACTGAGCCGGTATTTCAGAGGTCCGTGGTTCGATTCCCGGCGAAGGCCTTGCATATTTTTCATGACTCCTGCCTCGAAATAAAACCTAATGTCTCTACAGTGGCGCCCGAACTAAAAGGGTTGTGGATGATGACTCTCCACACCCAGGATTTGGCGACTAGGTCCCCTAAAACCCTAGTCGCCCTTTAAAAAAAGGGGAGTATATAAGGTATATCTCCTACATTCTTAGCGTGCCTTCGTGGTGTAATGGTCAGCACACTGAGCCGGTATTTCAGAGGTCCGTGGTTCGATTCCCGGCGAAGGCCTTGCATATTTTTCATGACTCCTGCCTCGAAATAAAACCTAATGTCTCTACAAAATGAACGTAAAAATGATAGCGTATGTATATATCTATAAACGTACAATTTATAAGGTACTTTTCCTTCCTTTCTGCATGCCTCCGTGATGTCACATTAGCACACTCCAAGCGTATTCGAAAGGTCCAGTTTCGAGTTCCGCCGAAGGCAATGGTCATTTTTCACGTCTCCAGCATCAAAAACTCCTAATGACTCTACAGTGGCGCCCGATCAAAAAGCTGGTGAATGATGATTCTTCACCACCAGGATTTGGCGATTTTGCACCCTAATTTCCAGTCGCTCGTTAAAAGGGGAAGTATGTAAGGTATTATCTCCCTCCTTTCTGCATGCCTTTCTGGTGTAACGGCAGCACACTCGGCAGGTATTTCGAGAGGTCCAGTTTCGAGACTCTGCGCGGGTATTGCTCCTTTTTTATGTACTCTTGCTTCAAACTAATCTAATTACTCTAAAAATTAAAGTGTACATATGTCTCATCAGAGTTTAGCATACGTATAACTCCATTAACTCCATTTCAGACGTTTCTTATTTACTCACGATTAAAGTTAGAACAAATCCAGAACTTTTTTAACAATAAAACAATGAAGCAGAAATTGAAAGGATGAGTGAATGCAAGTCTCGAAGTAAATTAAAAAACTGTGGGAAGAAACAAAAATGCCGTCATTCTGAAAATGCGCCAGTATATATTAGATTTTCCCTTAGCCAATTCAGCACCAGCATTAAAGTAAACATTCAACAATTTGAAAATTATAGACAGCAATATAATGTGTTTTTCACAGAAATACATGAAAAATCGTGGGATTCTGTTAATTAATGAGTTTCTTGGAGTTGTGCACCAAGCTTCCAAAAGTTTTATTTTCAAATGCTGCGAAGATATTTGGAATGCTGGAATTTGGCTGCATAAGATGTAGTGCAGCTGCCCCATCGATTCGAATGATATCTTCTGTTTCATATTATTCTGATAGCAGAGTTTCTGGATAGAGATGATTACTGTCATCCATTATCGGAAAATATCTGGGCGAATCACAGCTCTAATCAGCCTTAGACAGGGTTCCAAGGACTTGAATCGCAGCAGGAGGGAGCCGATTTTGGTGACACTGCAAAACACTCCTTTATGCAAACACTTTGGTAGAAAGCGAGCAGACTATAGTGGACCTAAGGTTCTTGAAGCCGACAATGTCATAAAAATTCTTTGCATGCAGTTATTGCTTTCGCTGTCTTTGACCAGGCTGTCTACAAACTGAATAGGAAGCGGATTCACATCTTTAATATGCCATTCTAAAGCATATTTAGATCTCGGACGATATCTGTTTTTGCTACCTCTTCCTGGAGTTTATCAATTAGCTACCGAGGTTGGCCTTCATGTTGATAACTATCGAATATTTTGGGTCATAACTATCCAATACTGACCACTTTCAGAAAAGATGTTAGTTTAAAGCAGAACTACACAATTAATATTCAACATAAGTCTCTTGCTCATTTTCTTGTTATTTGTCTAATCTGCATACTCCATACACTAACCAGTCTACAACCTGTCCAATTTTGCGTTTACTTGCAAATAAGTAAATAACTAATTAATCGCTGATCATTGGTTGAAGAACTGAATCAGTAAGCATTTTTTTTTCAAATTATCCTTTACTTTTAACGAGAAGTTTCTCTATATTTACTATCAATTTAATAATGAATCCGTACGTGATTGTATTATGACTTAAGTATCAGTTCAGACATATATGATAAAAAAAACTACGGAAAACTCAAAGTTTCCAAATTGTAAAAGACCGACAAAAAGTTACAGAAATTAAAATTCTAATTTACATTTAAAGAAAAAAAGTGCTGATCAATAGCGAGACTTTCAAGTCAACATTAAAATCTGTCTCAAAACAAATATAAGTTAGACGTTGAAGGTATTCAATCAGTCAATTTAAAGTTCTAGTATTTTAGAAAAAGTGTCTAAAGGTAGTCCTATTATAAAACAAATTTAAATTCAAACTTAATGAAAAAAGCCACATTTTCCTAAATCTCGAATTTTTTGGTAAATGCTAAACCTGACCTTTTAAACTGGTATCATATCTACTGGCTAACAGCAGCATTTCCACAAATTTTCAGTTTCGGGATATTTGTTTGGTTCTCTTAGCCGAAAGCCAGTTCTTTGGGAAAACAGTACTAGGCACACAGCTTTACGCGAAATATTTTGATCTCGATTGCAAAAGGTCCCAATTACCTGTTCGGAACATCGGTTTCGGTGAAACATATTTCGGCAACATATAGGAACCCTCTAACGGAAGAAGGAGAGATTTGTTTCTTAGAAAAGCCTCAAACGTCATTAGATTTGGTATGTCCATTAGAAATTGATAATAACTTTAAGAAACCCTTGTTATGATCGTTCAAGAAACTAAAAAGGAAACATTTTAAATTTAAAAATATGTATGCATAGAAATTTTATTATACATAAACAAAAATGAGCCACTTTAGAACGTGCTTACGTTTCATATACTGGATGAAACGTTTTCATTTTATCATATCTCTGCTCCAACAACGTGATAGCAGTGAAGCCGCTGAATACTAGTAGTTAGAACATCCTCCGCAAAGGCATCCCTCCCCTTGCGCAAATAGCCCTCGAAAATCAACTAAACTAAACAAAACCAAAATTATACCAGATTTTTTGTATCCTTTTTTGTCTGTAGCCAGTAGAAGTTTTTCTGTCTTCGCCATTTTGTTTTAATGTTTGCCTCTTCTTTCAGGGAATGCATGATTTCCTTTTACAAAGCTAGTATTAACTACTATTCGGCGATTACGAGATTAAGCAATTCTTTCTTCCCAAATGCACGCGATATCTATCAGTAGTCAATTTGTATTGCGAACTGTATAAGGTTTCGTCCACTGAAGTGCATAACTGATATTGAGGTGATAACCTGGAATGCAAGCTGAGTTCGTTGAGGATCACCGAAAGGTTAACTCTTTTGTATCATTAAAATAATTAAAATAAATTTACTCACATTTCAAATGTCATTTACTTTTAAGCATCCTATTAGTCTGAACCGTAGTTTATATCCCGCTAGGGACACAGCTGATTGTTAGTATTTCCTTTCCTCAAACATGTAGTAAGTCTTGACAAACTTAACTTTGTCTCAGCTGAACTTATAAGGTTAAAGAAGAAAGCTTCTTCCTTCTTCTCCTTCCGTAACTTGAAAGAGTTGCCAAGTTTTACGTATTTGTATGTGTACGTATATCCCAACAGAAGAGCTGCAAGGTTTAGCATTAAAAAAATATTTGGTTCAATTACTATTAATTAATATCAAGTACTGTTATTAAAGTTTAACTATGTTTAATAACACTTTTACCCGAGACGATGTGTATATGGTTTACCCAAAATGTGTGCATAAATATTTTAATTCATTTCATGAACTGATTTACTTTGTTAAGTTACTGTTCTTGATTGCGGAAAGTTTCAGTTATGTTGTAAAATAAAACCGTAAAATAATTGATCCATTTCCGATTAGTACTTATTTCATATTAATTATTTATTATTTAATTTCTTTTAATGTTATAATTAAGTCTTTATACAATTTTAAAGTTGAATTTGTCATCTGCTTTTTAATTCTCCCATTCTTATTACCATTCGCACTCCATTCATATCATAGCTAGCAAGTTTCGAGTATTCGCTGATTCGATTCGTTAGAGAATCAAGAGCTTAATAGTTATTTCTATTCTTCTTTTCAGAGTTTGACATTAACTTTTTATCATCTATAAAAGTATTGCAATATGATACAAAACTAAACCTGACCATTAAATCATGATCGTTAATATTAACTCAAATGGCTGTAAGAAGTAATACCAAATATTGTTTCAAGAATATATGGAGAGAGAAACTTTCAGCTGATTCGAGGAATTTCAAAAACCCTTTAGAAAGGCATTAAATTAGAATGCATCGAATAGCAAGAAATTCAAAGCAAAGAAATGCAGTGCAACATATTAGACAGCGAGGGAACGCCAAGTGATACGCTTCCTGAAATATAATAAAAGGGGTAAGGGAAAGCTGAAAAGAATAACGAAGCCTGAAATATATTAAATGGAACTCTCTAGAAATGGAGAAGAAATCTTTGACTACTTTGTAAGGCTTTTTCTAAGCTTTCCTTAACTCCTGCTTCAGATTCTATTCATGCATTTTTTATTCACGTTACTCACTTAACATGATATGCAAATTTAGGTACAGAAAAAGCTGCAGCAGGGTGGTTACATTAGGGTAACAGCTAGATAGCGTTATTGTTATTGTGCATTGCTAATTTCGGGAGGTGGTACATTTGCAAGCTTGCGCTGAAGCTTAAATTTACTTTCAACACTCTGACATATTAAAAGCGAAAAGTATTGGGACGACATTATTGAATTCATCTAAACCCATTCCTAAAAATTACGAAGGAAACTAAGAGTCTTTCATTCCCAAGAATAAAAAAAAAATCCTCTAATTCAGCTAGTGATTTTTAAATTCCGTTCGAGTATACTCTCACTAATAAATGGTTTTTTAATCCAGTAGCTTTTAAGAACTTTTCAGGTTTTTCCAATTGATAGAACCGAAATTCTGCAAAGGGTGTTTATAGACTATAAGAGCGACATCGGAGCCTTTTAATTAGTTTTAAAAAATGTTCGATGATAGTCACGTTTCTGTACATCTACATCATCAGTTCCATGATAGAAGGGTTTGTGTAAAATTTGTAAGGATGTCGTTTTCCATTCCCCTTCCAGTGCTTTTGAGAATCGATCAATCACGGTGGGTTTGCGCTTAGAAAAAGCTATTTTGAAGAGACCAAGGCCACAATACTCCACAGGTGGCATTGCAGCTGACTTCTCAGGAATACCCTGAATATCTGCCATACTTTTGTATCAGTCTTCATTTTTTCAACGAACGCAGGGGTACGTTTTGAAATGTGCATTGTCGCTTTTCATAATGAAGTTTCACTCTTTGATCTTCTGGAATGAAGACATAGAATTCCTTCTGTAAAAATCGAACTTTCTGCTGTTAGTAGGTTCAGTTGATTTAAAAAATTTTCTACACTTCTTATTCTTAATTTTTATTGTAAGAAAATCCTGCCACAGTCAAAACTCCCTTACTGAAACATTCTTTCTTTCACAGAATCGAATTCGTATATATTTTGTCTTCCTTTTACGTGATAAATATACTTTTTTTCCTTTGTAGTAGGTAAACCCATGCTTTATAGAAGGTCACATTGTATTTCAATTTATTTTCTGTTAAATAATTTTCTTACAGGGATATATATACAAATTGTTCTGCACTGAAAAAGCTGATAAATATATATTTTAGCATTTTAAAGCTGTAAATCTTGGTTTATTATTTTATTATTTTTGCTATAGATATATTTAAAGACTTTGCAGTTAATTTCTGCGCCAGTGTATTCACGTTTTTTACTAATGATATAACATTAGAAACAGTACATACCTTTGTAGGATATACTTTTGGAAGATCTTTTTTATGTAAAATATTACGATTGACGGTTTTGCTGTCTCCGATGAATGATGCTGCTTATTTTGCAGTTAGAATTTTAATTCCATGCTTGTCACAGCGTTTTAAAAATATGGAATAGGAATATTTCTCTTCAGAAAGCGTAAAAACATCTTCAATGAGCATTTTGTTTACATGCGACATTTTGAAAGAACAAATTTTAAAGTAGCAGACGATATTTCTCATTTCATATAATAAGTTGATCTCAGAAATTCTTATTCAAAATATCTGCATTTATTTAATTCTTTATCTGAATAGTTTTGAAAATTAGCAAACACCCTCTTGTGTATTCCTAAGATTGTACTGAAAACAGTTCAACTCACTCTTTCTAATATCATTTCTGCTTATCGGGCCAAGCAGTCAACATTAAGAAAACATATTATTATTTTAATCTTTTCTTACTCCTTGAAACTGAGTCTGATTTCCCTCAAAATCCACGCTTTATTAAAATATATTCTAAATTAACTTTAGCTTTTTGTCTATTTTTAAATATATTATATACATCTTTAGTAGAAATGCAAATAGTGTACGAAAGAGTTGCATTGCCTGCTAAGAGGTGCGGAAATAGCGAATTTGCTCTAAGAACGATAAAGAAAAGGAAAGTATATTTTGATCAGATTATTTTTTTAATATTTTATACTGTCTGTGCAGCAAGCTGTAATTTTAAAATAAACTTTTATAAAAGTGGTAATGCTTTATAAAAGTTGTAATGTTAAAAATGCAGATTGCTCTCTAATACCTCCAAGCATTTTTGAAATGATTATAGCAATTTGAAATAGTTCTAAGGGAAACTTAGCCTTATTAGTTTATGAATTAGCGCACAAGAAATTAAAGCTCAACCACAAAAACTCTTATGTTCAAAATAAAACAGCTCAAACTAGCGAAGAAAAATGGTAACAAAACTGCTGCCATATTATTTATTCACAATTTAATGCTACGTGAAGAACTTCCACACGAAGCCTGCAAAAAATATTTACCTCACGTGGGAATATTGGTATTTTGCCAGAACACCATTTTCGGTTTTTGAAGTGTAAAAACATCTCAAAAGGGTCTTTAATAAGCATTCTGTTTTAAGGATATCAAGGTTTAAACATATAATAGAGAATCTTAATTAATTGCTTCGAATTCTATCCGTTTCTGTGTATTTTGCTGATTTTCAAATACTCGCTGAAATTGTAATCGCAATATGTGCTCTTTACAAAAGTTTTCTTGTTGTTAAATGTTGAACAATTCTTATAATAAGTTTAGTGCCATTTTAGTCAGCCCCGTAAAGTTTATAAAAACGATTTGATTAATCAATTAATCAACGCAGTAAAATAATATAATGTTTTGCAGTCCGGATGGGATCCTGAAAGAATAACTAAAATTTTTTCAAAGCGTAGAGTTGTATGATTTCGAAGAAAAGTGAAAAGAAGGTTAAATTCTAAAAGACCTAAATTTTAGATTGTGAATTCCAATTTCGGTTCAGTTTTCCTCCAGCAAATTTTGTTTTCTAATTAAATGGCGAAAGATTAAATGAAATCCGATATATCACCATACCAGTCCAAGCGGTGAGATAACACCCCATTGCATGGCCTGGATATTTACCCATCATATATATAAATTCAAAATAATTAATAGTTGGAGCTATAACATTAGCATGCCATTTCATTATCTTCAAATTATTAGGTTGTCTGTTTCATACTGCTTGATTGGCTGTATATTTCCAGTTTGTGACATGTACCGTACTTCCTCGCGTTATTTTCCCCTTATAGCATTATAGTGCTGGGTTCATATGATCATTCAAATATTCGCATAATTTTTTCCGTTCCTCTATTATACATAGTTACTTCTCTCCGTGGTTTAGTTTATTGTTTTAGTTAATGTATTCAGTTTGTGCTTGCATTTTTGTATTAGGGTTTCATCTATTTTATTATTCCTTGCATTTATTATTTGAAACGCATTGTTAGGAATTTTGTGCATACGTAAATAATTTTAGTGAAATTATATAAGACACTGTAATAATTCTTGTATGATATAATATGAAATGCTTGAAAGAGAAGATGCTCTGTCGGAAAAATAAGAATACAGGAGCAAGTCTATTAACATTGAGTAAATGACTTTTTGGCTAAATTGGCGAGATATTGCCGAGCTGACGATGGTTTTAGTGAGTTATTTTTGTCACTGAATTTGGCGAAAAATCGCCAAAAGTCACCACTTTTGGCCCCATTTGGTGATAGTTGGATGCGCTTACTGTATAACTGCAATGGCTGTTGTACACAGATAACTGTAATTGGTCCTATATAATATTGCAACAGTATCCCCCCCTCATATGCCTTCCAGTAATTTCAAGAAGTGCAATTTACTAGAGATTTCTGGGCGGCCGGCTGAAAACTCTATAAGAGAAGTCAGAGCATTCGTTTCTCAGCTGCTACTTTAGAGCAATTTCGGAGTATTTGCGATATACGTAAGAGGTTCGCCTTTTAGATTCTGTCTACATTGTGTTGTGGTGACGTTCTTAGTAGTTTGCAGTCTAACTACTGAGTGTGCGCTGTGATACAGAGAAAAGCGTTAGGAGTATTTTTGTGAACAACTCCAGAACTATAATCTGTTTCTTTTGATAAAACAAATTTTATCAAGCTATCATCAGTTCTGTGTGTTCTATTTCGAGTCCGTACACACGCAACAGTATTTTGTGCAGATTCTTCATTAAGCTGCCTAGATGTGGCAGCTGTTAGAACACTTAAAATGCTTTCCAAACACGTGATTTCATCTTACTTTTCTTATTTAAGTTCTTGCTCGTTTTAGCCTTATCTACTGCTGATATGCTCCATCTTTCGAGATCTCGGTCTCTTATTTACCCCCTTTCTCCGTCATCCTTCTCATATCCCTGTTGGGAACTGCAAGATGAACATCAATCGCAATTCATTCATTCGAGGTGCACATAAGTTTTTAAAGGTAACTGAACAGAAAGCACGACATGTTTGACTCAGCTGTCGTCATACATCGCCTAAATATGTGTCAGATATTTAACGTTAATATTACTATATATTCTTATTTTAATACAGGTTTCTTCTAAAAGAATAATATTGTGATATTTGCAAGTAGTTTATGCTTGACTTCCTTTCATTTATCCCTCTTAGTGTTATGGACGGAAAATTCCGTATTGAAAGCTGGCTTATGTTCTTACCGTAACCGCGTTCTTCAAAAATTAAACTACTCGTATAATTTTCGCCTTTTGATTTTCGACCAATAACATTAGCTATAAAAATCTAACGTAGATACTACATGACCTCCTTGTTCGGCCTATTAAACAATACACATTTTTGTGCCCTTGATTTAAACTTATTTCCTCTAATTAATGTAACTTAAGGAAACGATCCATCAAGGCAAGTTGAAAATGAGATCGAAAATTTGCGAATTTTGAAATTAAATATATTGGTCCATTTTTGTCATGCGAGAGTCAAACTTCATGTATATATATATATATTTTTTAGAATCGGGAGGAACCGGGAGACCGCATTCAATGTTTGATTTAGTAATTTGTCTAACTTTGATATTGACAAAACATGAATATTTTCATCATTTAAAACACTTTTGCGAGTGAAAGTATACGTGACTACGACTAATGATTTCGAAAATAAAGGCCAGAAAATACTTTGAATCCGGGTAAGTGGAGTGTTTATGTATATATAAATTTGGTACTGATGACTGCAACAAAAAGTGAGGTGCAAAACTATATTGTTACGTGCGTACGGGTTCGTTATATATTGAATGCACAAGTCGTTAAAAAGTTAACAAAAATTTATTCTTTCCACAAGAAATGAATTAAAATGCTGAAATATTTCTTCACAGATCTTCGCACAATATCACAATATCTCAAACGTTTAGCAAAAAAAACTCAGTTCAAAACAGATAAAATAGTTCTATCTCACAGCGAAATCGCTACAATCAATACAACATTAAGTAAACAAACAGCAGTTCGCTTTTTACAGCTACAAGTATAACAGCAACAACAACAACTAACTAACTAACTGAGATGAGGTGTTTCACGGCGGCTTTTATAAGCTTTTAAATTATCAGTAGAACAATCACGATTTTTCTAGATTTTTCTGGATGGCAACAGTAATTACGAGATATTTATTTATTAAACATTAAATGCACGCGCTCTTTTATTTTTATTGCTATTTTTTTTTTCGACGTAGCTTTCTCTTCAAAAATCGTCTGCGTTGCTATGGCAACATGAAGCAAATCTAATTACAATTCTAAATAAATAGCCAAATAAATGTGAAATTCGTAACAATATGTTATAGCAGACCCATATGCAAAATTTCAACATTTTATGTCTAATCGTTTTTCAGTTATACAAGATATGCATAACTGAAAGTGCATACGTACATATAGACAGACGTTATAGAAAAATCGATTTTTAATTCATTTTAAATCAATTTTACAATCCCTTTTGGTAAAAAGAGTCCTTTATTCTGCTCGTACGTATAGACGTCAAACGCGAAAAATTAATAAAAAAATAAAAATCTGAAAGCTTTTAGATTTTACATTAATTCCCAAGGGGCGTCTTTCAACGTTTTGTGTGTTACCTTTATTTATTAAATATCATGTTCATATATGGTTCCTTTAAAAAATAAAATTCAGTTCAACAGCAAAATCGCAAAATAATTTTAAAATGAACATATCTTTAGAATTTCTGATGCACAGTCTCGCGCGCTGTAGATAAAAATGTTTCTTTTCGTACAGTGGTGCCATTGCTCGCTTTTAAATCGTTGAGTTTGTTAATCAAAAATTCGTAAAAGTTTTACAAAATATGAAATCGATCATAACACAAATTTCAAATTCCAAATTTGGGCTTCCAGCTGCCCATATTCCGGTGGAAACGTACGTTATTCAAAATTGGAAGACTCTAGGTACCGTTGTTTTATTGCAATGCGCGAAACATATGTACATTTATGAGGATTCTTCATTACTTAATTTCTTTAAATGTAATACAGGGCGATAATATTTGGTGGCAACAATTCGAAAAGTGAACCGACATTTCAACGCAAAATGCCAAAACGAAATGAATAATCCTGAGCAAATTGCCCCTTTGGACTAAATTTAGAAATCTGAAAGCTTTCAGATTTTACGTTAAGCCCAAAGGGCCGTTTGTTTAACATTTTGTGTGTTCCCTTTTATTAAATATCATGGTCTTCGCAGTTAAACCATAAAATTCAATTCAGAAGCATCGGAAAATAATTTGAAAATAACGAGCACATCTTTAGAATTTCTGATGCACAGTCTCGTGCGCTGAAGATGCAATTTTTTTCTTGCATTGTGTTGCCATTCGTTGCTTTGAAATCGTCGAGTCTGCTATCAAAAATTCTTTAATGTCTGACAAAATGTGAAATAGATAATAAAAAAAAGTTCCAAATAAGATCTTCCAGACGCCCATATTCGGTGAAGAATTACGTTATTCAAATTTGATGGCTCTAGGTACCGTTGCTTTATCACAATGCGAGAAATAAACATACTTATATGCAGATTCTTCATTATTTAATTTCTTTAAATATAATCCAAGGCTTTAATATTTGGTGGTAACAGTTTGAAAAGTGAATCAACGCAGAAAGTGAAGCAATGCAAAATGCCAAAACGAAATTAATAGCCCTTGGCTAACGCCCTTTGGGCTAAAATAGTCATAAATTGATTCGGGAAAGATTAAAATGGATATTACCGTTGAAATATGATATGCAATATAGTTGTATAGGAAATAGTTTCGCTACTACAATCGAACCCAGCTAAACGAACCTGGCTTATAACGAATTTCTGAATACAACGAACAAAACTGTATTTCGACCAGTTTGCTATATATTTAATGTTATCTCATACATGTTTATACTGTTATAGCGAATGTTAAAAAGTATGAAAATCAGGTATAATAAAATGTATGTCGATCCTCCGTTGAAACCTTTTTTAATATTTTCATATTTTTTTACAGAATTTCGGTAAGTTTTAAAAAAATGTGCTAACTGTTAAAATGTTCCCCGTTTAGAGTGTTGGATCCACATAGGCTTAGCCGCACTTAAAAAAGCTTTTAAATTGTTCCCAATTCCACAATTATTGCGTGCAGGTTAACTAAGGGTATAATAATCTTAATCGAAAGATAAGAACAACATAATTCAATCATTTTTAAAGCAAAAATTTACAAACTTATAAGAATAAAGAAACTGAGCTCACTCAGCCGAGTAACAGAGTGGATACATAAAAATTCATATACTTATACACTTTTGGTGCGGCCGATTGAAACCAAAATGGGAAGTACGCATCTACATGTTATAGCAGCCCTTTATACAAAATATCAACGTTCTGAGGCTATTGTTTTTTGAGTTATGCGAGATACATACATACATACGAACGTACGTACGCACAGATGCCACGAAAAAATGTCTTCAGAATCCATTTTAAATCAGTTTTATAATTATTTGGGGGG
>KK114128.1:245995-264831 GCA_000611955.2 Stegodyphus mimosarum | reverse complement strand
AACATATCTAGCATTTTCTAAAAAGAAATTTTTATGGTTCAAGCAATATATTTCTAATTCTTTGGTGGGTGTTCTTGCTTATATTTGTAATTCTTCCTTGTATTGTAATGTACGTGCTTATATTTCTAATACTTTGGAGGAAGTATTACAGTATTCTTTCTTATTAAATAGTTTTGTAAACTGCATACGTAATATATAATATATATACGTATGCAGTACATATACATATAATGCATATATATAAGTTCCTAATCTATTTCACATAAATAAATGAAAATTACGGGAAACGTTCCTTCACACTTTAATTTGATGGCAAAGGAAAAATCCATTAAATGTTTTTATCTCGTATTCATAATTACTGAAATCTCTGATGCATGAATTACGTTACTAGCTCTGAAATTCTTTGCATTGTCAATTATGCAAAAGAATTTTTGTGAATACGTTTTTATGCACTATAAAAAAATAAGCTTGAGTTCATGCGCGAAATTTATGTGCATATTTTTGTAAAATTACGGATTGAAATCCTTTTGGATATAAATTCATTTACAATTTAGTGTTAAGATAGGCTAAGAAACGTTGAATATAAGAAATGAATGCTGGTCATTGATAAATTTGATGCCATTTTTTCCTACCATGAATTGTCAATTTTACTAATTATTCCAGGTAATCGCTTTTATTTACAACATAATTTATACAGTCATTACTAGCACAATAAAACTTACGCTCAGTTTTGACGTTTTGAATCGACAGTTTAAAGTTTTGAAATGATAGTTTTATGTTCGAGGAAGACCTTATACAGGATGTTCCTAAGCTCATGATCTATACGTTAGGGGGTGATACAACACAACAAAACAAGCATATATCACGATACAACCCATGGTCTGAACTCAAGTTTTAAAGCTCCACCGTTTAACTGGTTTTTACTTGTAACGCCTATTTCGATTGGCTAAAGACGTTCACGTGATAGAGAAATTGAGCTCTCCACTACGCTTCCATAGCAGCTATTACAAGATAATTCGCGAAGACAATAAAAACGCTTTTCACAACAGTGATCTTCATTTTTGCTATGGATAACCGAGGCGATGGATGCATATACGTATCAGGAAAGGACCAAAATACATTAGATTCGTACGCATGAGGTTTTAGAGGGCAATGGGAGGAAAGCTGCAAGACTGGATCGAAAGAAGACGTTTCCTAGATGCCTGATCCTTTCACTGAATGCATCTGTCACTGTGCAAAAGAGGGTTCTTTTCAAATTGCATAGAGAATATCGAGTGTTTTGTAAATGGCCGAGCGCTTTATTTAATAGCCATTAGTCTTACGCCACTACAATGGCCGAAAGTGGCGACCATTTCATTATGAAAGCAATAGGTGGCCATCGTTGCTTCCTATAAAGGGATGGACAGCTACAATTTGAATCCGGGCCCATTTATATGGTTGACAGGCTCACTAACGAATATACAGGCGCTGTGACGAAATATTGCGTGTGGAAGGCGTGAAAGAACGTCATCCGTAATGGAAAACCTTTTGCAGCGTATGAGAGAGAGCTTCAGGTGGTCACCGACACAACCTGTTAATTTTTCCCATCAAACGGTTAAGCCAAGCACTTGGAAGAGGACGAATGCACTCCTACCATGTGCAGAGGGTTCAAGAATTGTCAAATACGTATTACGGTCTACATCACGCATTTGCTAAGCTGTTTTTGCAGCAGGTCGCCGTGGATCTGGGTTTTTCAGCAGATGTGCTATTCATTGACAAATGCACATTCCACTGACAGGGGATACCAAATACCCATATCTATCATATCTGAACAACTGATAAGCTACGGAGCATGACCCCAGTATAGTTCCAGTAAGATTTATGAGTAAATGTTTGGACCGGAATCGCACACGACATTTGACTGGTCCATATCTGCTGCCAAGTCGCCTGGACGGATATTCATAACTCATGTTTTTTGCAGGAGATACTGCCCGAGCTGTTAAGACCTTTTTCAGGACATCAAAAAATGCCTGCAGTTCCAGCACGACGGAACACCAGCTCCTTACAATTTGAATACACGGAGCTGCTTATATACTACTTATTCGCAACAGTTGATTGTTTGGGGAGGTCCAATCAATCACTTTTTCTTCTGGAGTCACACAAAGGTCACATAAATTTTGTTGAAGAAATTATTGGTGGATATCTGTAGGTGCTGGAACTCTATGAGAGATGCATAGTGTGTTCGCCAGTGTACGGCAGTCACTTAATCAGCAGTATCAAGCCTGCGTTACTGTTGGCGAGCGCCAGTTTGAGCAGTTGCTGCAATTGAGAATTGTATTTTACTAGATAAAACTTTATTTATCATTGCCTTAGTGCCCTTTTATTCCGCGTCTATCTGTTTCTCCTCATCATTTCACGACGCAGGATGTCTCGCCCTCTAGAGTCTTACCGAATGAATTTCGACTAAGGGTTGTGTTGTGTGACCTCCTAAGATGTTTTTCTTGTTAGAGATTTTATCTCTACGAAACGTTTGGCATTTGAAATTTACGAGCCAAGGCAGTGAAGTGTTACTTCAGAAACGATCTGGCAAGCTTTATGTACTTAGCTCGTTAAGGTGCCAGAATTTAACCATAGAAGCTATCGCGAAATGGAAAGAATTATTGACGAATTGTACCTTTATCCAGCCAATCAATGGCATCCACCTATAAATAATAAATTCTGGAATTATTTCTAAATTGCGAATCGAAGGTAACATTCAAATTTGTTATTGACATACGTGAGAAAGAAGTAATAAGGAAAAAATACAAAACGTCTGAAAGGATATAGATTAATTGTCAACCCAAATGGGCTGTTTGAAATTTTAATATAGTTTATAAGTAGATATTATATGTAGCTATTATTCATGGAGATGGTGCAGATAAAACTGTTAAGCCTTTTATTTTTATTTTATTTTATTTTCCGTTCTTCGAAATATTGGTTACTTCAAAATGGCCATCTATAGGATGTTGTCGCCAGGAGAAAGTTGACTTTATTTGATCTCATACTTAATAACTTCAATTTTTATTTCCTTGACGAAGTAAATGAAATATTGCAATCATAAAACTCTCGGGTACCGTATTTCAACAAAAATATCCATTTTGACCGTTCTCGAATCAGTTTGGGCGATTTTTTGGGGTCACTTCTCTGCGTGCGAGGAGAATAAAGGAAAGAATTCTTTTTTACAAAACATATTGTAAAATGGATTTAAACTGGATTTGAAACGTATTATAATGTGATGCTTGTACTAACGTATCTCTCAAAACAATTAACCTTAGAACGTTGAATTGTTTTAAATGGGGCTACTATAACATTCAATTGTGCAGCTCCCATTCTTATTTTAATCGGTAGTAATAAATGAATATGTATATATATATATATATATAACCACTCACCGATTACCCGACTTAAAGTCCTTACCCAACCTTCGTTTTCGCAATCGTTGGTCATACTTCCAAATATAAAGTGTTTTAAGTGACGCAAATATTCATCTTTTGATAATATCAAATTTATAGAGATTAATTTTGGGCACATAACGCAATTTAATTTTCAATGTGTTCTCTCGGCTTCTACTTTTATATTCAGGAAAGCTTTATACTCTTTATGAGAAAATTAAATTATAAAAATTTGACTCCCGTATGACAAAAGTTGACCGAGATATTATTTTGAAAATTTGCATATTTTGATGTCATTTTCAACTTGCAATGAGGGATCAGTTTATGAAGTTAGAATAATTCTAGGAAGTAAATTTAAATGAACTGAAGCCAAAAATGTGTATAATTTAATAGGCAATTAGAGGAAGTCGCACCAGATTTTGTTTTTTTGTTGTTGTTGTTGCTGTTGTTAAATAGGTGGTCTTTGGGAAATAAATATTTAAAACGCATTGAAAATGCATACCTCTGCTAAGTGCATTTTATATAGAAAATGAACTTAAAATCATCATCTCTTTACAGTTTTATTCATTTTAAGTTACACTATATAAATAAAATTAAAAAGCAGTATTTAATCAATTATTTTAGGTGCTTAATTTTGCATTAGGAATAGTATATCCTAATTCTTTCGATTTTCAGAACCTGAGTTGCAACACTGATTTAAGTTTTACTAACATTTGGCTTTACGCTGATTTATGCCTTATTTGTTTGGTACTTGATCAGCCCAAAGGTCTTTCGAATTTTATAACAAGCGCCCCAGGTTCGAATGAGAAGAGAATCGTCAATGATGTGATTCTGAGGAGAAGTTTGCTACTTACGTAGAGTGCCACGCCCCACAGTAGAAGTGAGCGTCTGTTAGTAAATGTTCAGATTCAGTTGTTCTTTCCTCTCCGATCCAGAGAGTATTGCAGTTTTGCATAGGGGCTGTTAAGTTTAATTTTAAATTGAATGTTCTAAAATAATGTTAATAATGTATTATTTATTTTAAAATATCATCACTTATGGATGAAAGGAAATAAAGCTAATCTTCAGTTAGGCAGATAAAGTTATTTGTTTTACAAAACCGTATCTAGTAGTTAAGAATAAAAGCAATTACGTCTTTTACAAAACCGTACCTTATTTAAAGCAGTGAATCATATAATGGCTAAATTACTACTTCACTCCTCATTTCAACTCAATATAATCAGCATTCTTATTACGTTAGATGGAAGACATAGAAGGTGAAGGAACGATTTAACAAATAATGACAGTTAATAGTAATAATAGCAATAATATTAATAATAAAAGTAATAAAAATAAAAATAATAAAAAGAAAATTAAAATTAGAAACAACAACGATGAGAACATCAACGCCGCTCAACCGGAATAGTGGTTAGTGACGCTGACTGCCTTACGGAAGGGCCTGGGTTTGAATCCGGAAGTAGACATCGATGTTCGTAAACATATAGTGTCTGCGCGACATGGGGGCATTTTAAATATGCGGCGAGTCGAAAGTCCTCTCGAGAAGTTGGTGGTAGGTTAAAAGGGGAGGGTGTACTCTCCATCAAAATTAGAGGCGGAACTGAGCAAAGCCGTAGTGTCACTTATGTGGTGCTCAAGGTTCTTGTCAGACACAGGCGCAATCCTGCACTCCTTGCCACAATAAAATTCGAGGGTTTGTTCTGATGTTACTCTTTGACAAGTGAGATAAGTTACTACAACAACAACAGAACATCAACAACAGCAATAATAACATCGATAACAGCGTCAAGATCTACAACACATGTTGGCTAAAATATTCCTTTTTTGGAAATAGCTGCATCATTCAGTAGATTTAATTTATATTATAATACATTAGTATACAAATAGGAAGTATTTAAGCAGTAAAATACATGCTTAAACTTTAAAATGTATTACTGTAAGCACTATGATTATTTAAAACCACTTGTCTTTAAATATATTAGTTAGGAGAATTTTCGAAAATGATATCTATATTGAAAGAGAAGTTATCAAATGCTTCATTTTCATTAAATTAAATAGTGCTTGCTACTTCTATAAAAATTCTCAAACATCATAAAATATAAATTCTACCATTGAAATATTACCACAAAAGCTAAAATTGTTACAATATATCACGGACACTTCCTGCCAATATTCCCGGAATGCTTCTTCAAGATAATGTATAGAAAAGCTGTATTTTATGTAAGCCCCTTTTCACACAAAACGCAGATCCGAAATACATATTCTGTGCTTTCACTTGACCTATCTGTCTTTCTTTGAGAGACTTAACTTTACAAATAGGTTCCTTCTCAGCGAAAGAAGTGAATAATCTAATAAAAAGATGGGAAGAAGAATGATGATTCCACGACGTGAAAGACATAAACAACAGTTTACGAAAGAAATGTCTATATAGTATTTACATAATAAGTAGAAAGGAAGCGTAAATGCAGACAGCTGGAAATAAGAAATGGGTCCAATTGCAAACAGAAGCATTCAGTAAAGCTATGCATGCACTATCGTTTTTAAAATTAGACAACCATGTTCTAAAAATATGCACAACAAAGATATGTTTGTTTTCTTTATCATCCTGTAGGAACATCCTACAGATGCGTTTGTTTTCTTTATCATTCTGTAGGGAACTTCCACTGTGTCGTACAACTGGAAGTATATCCCGCTAGCATCGGTAAGTCAGAAACACAAATCTAAGCCAGGGTGTTAATGACTCTTCATGTTTGAAAAAGAATCTAACGTCTCTCTGAGGGGCGAGAAGAATGTGGCCAAACTAAAATGCGGTAGAAAATAACTTGCTGTCTTCTACCAGGTCACTTTTATGTGGGGAAAATCCAAGAACTTTTCTTCTTCTTTCTTTCTATTCATGTAATATAATTCGATTAATTACATTACAAAACGAATGTCGCTTGAACAAAGAGATAAACAGAAAGTGGTGTTATGGCACCAATTTTATAGCATGTTTTATCTATTTTAAAACAGACTTCTTAATAGCTAAGTAATTATTACGGGGTAAAGGAAACTCATAGGCCTTAGTAAACATATAAATAACAATATAAAATAACCTTTAAATTATTTTTTAAATACTGGACAATTGCTGGTATTTTAAATTACTGTCTTATATTTGAGTAAAATTTTAATAGACCAGTATACTTACTATATGCGTTCATCTAATTTAGTTGAATTGCTACTCCAAAGTGTGCTCTGCCCTATATTATCGATTTAGATTATGTAAGCCAAAACTTTTGAAGAAGTGTGGGGGGGGGGAGGATTCCTTTCTGGAGCGAATTTCATTGTTTCAGGGGACGGAATATGATCAGCTTTCATATAATGATATGTAATATGGTATATTTACCTGTTAATGTATTTAGTTTTATTTCATGAACATACAAAATTATTTTTATTTAAGGTTTAGTATCAACATTTCCTATATTTTCCCTTCTTTAAATTATAAAAACGCTAAAAACAGTCTAAATATAAGTACATATAATATATTTTTCAAGTTTAGGTTAGAAAGGGGAGGAGAATGATTGTTTAACAATGGTGAAAGGGAAGCATGGTCAAAAACGTTTGAGAACCACTGATCTAAGCGAATAGGGAAAATGTAAAATAAAAGCAAAATTTAAGCTAAATTTTACTTATGTATAAAACGGAGAAGCAATTTCCTTAATATTCTTTCCGGATAAATGATTCCAAAAACTGTACGTGTATTTGCCTCAAAAACACAAAAATTAATCAGCAGTGAGAAATACGTAATAGGGACAGAATGTAACTGTTTATTTTTGAAAATCTGAAGATCTTTTTAAAAATAAATTATGACTTCTTTTTTTTAAGTTCCCTTATTTGGACAGAAAAAGGGATTCAGCTACCTTATTTAGGCTATGAAAAGCGCTACAACATTATAAAGTATCGCTGTGGTTAACTACTTTATGAACATGTATGGATCAATTAAAAGTTCGTAAAACTGAGAATTCGTAAGTACAAGTTGCACTTTAAAAAAATAATTTTTTCGCATTTTTATCCGGGAAGTACTTTTATTGTTGTATTATTTGTGAGCGATTTCAAATCATTCAGTAATTAATTGCTTCATAACTGCATTAAATGACTTCATTAATATAAAGACTCATAACAATTCTTCAGATCTGATTTCAGTACGTTTTTGGAATTCTCAGGCTTGTTCAAGACAAGATAATATATTTGTTTCACATTTTTGCTTATCATTAATACACAAACAGGTCCTATTCTTTTTATATGGCATATTAGAAAAACAAAACCTGACAACGAAGTGACGAACAATAAGCAGTTTATCGCAAATTAAGTTCCTCGAAGTCAACATTTTGCTGCACAAATGACAAACGTTTCGATACCTACAGGATGGCTTACTAATGCAATCCTTTTTGAGGTGAAAATAATTTCTTTTGTAAAGAATCTTATGTTAATTTACTAGATATTATAATTTAAGTCTTTATCTTTTATCCTCTGTATTCCATACAGAAAGACATAATTAGTTTCTTATGTATTTAAGCTAAGGGTTTTAAATCTTTAGATAAGAGCTTCTGGAAATCACAATTTGCTGTTAATATTCCGTCATCTCTGCTTAAAAGTGGGGTTCTGGTTTTAGGATTTTTGCATATGGCACTGGCATATCTTTTAAATGCATTATGAAAACTAAATAAACTAAATCTTCGTCTACAGAGTAATCTTTTGACTTTTCCTATTACGAAATAAAATGGGGTTGAGAGGAAACTTGGTTTGTGGCTGAGTTGTGCAATATAGATGAATTTTTCATTATTTCTAGTTTTAAAACATTGTTACGTGCATACGAATTCGTAAAGGGTTGAATGCACAGCGAACCCATGATAGCTTGAGAAAGTTTATTTTCCTAAAAACTCTTTACAGTTCTAAATTCTTCATACAAAAATACTCGTACAGCTCTTCTTCAAGAATAACAGAGCACAATCAGTAGAAGAACGTTGAAAACAAGATAATACAAAAACCCTCAAACGAGAAAGCTCGCACATTCGTCTCACAATATTCTCAATACTTTAGGTTCAACTCTGAACTAAACTGAAAACTGCAGCTCTCTCTGGTCTTATACAGATTTTTCCCGTCCACCGAGAAATTTTCAGTACTTTCTATTGCTCGAAATTGCTGTGTGGCATACACCAGTTACGGTTACATAAGGGCGGAGAGTTACAGTTACATAGTGTCGGATTAAGTTAGTGTTACATATAGATCTCATTAGTTACAGTTACGTAGGACCGGATACAGTTAGCTACAGTTACATAGGTGTCGTACTCAAATGTCCTCAAATGGTCGCCAAGCTTGGCAACTTTGGGGAATTTAGTTTGGAGGATAGGTAACTTAGTGACAGAAATCATTGCCGGCGTAGCGCTATTTTGTCAAAATTTTATTGGCTCACCCCTGTAATTATGTTTTTCCGGCGAATCTTCGCACTCTTGAGGCCTTTCATGTTAAATTATACAAAAGATATTAAAATGTACATATAATAGTGGAAAGTTACCTCTTTATTTGAAGATAAGTACATACATACACTTACATATTTTCGCATCTTGAAACTTTGATTATTCAAGGTTACAATTTGAAACTTATTTTCCGGGTCACCAATATCTTTTAATGACTTTTTTTTTCATTTTTCACAGGTTTTCGATTCTCTCCTCTTAAATTTTGAAAATAATGAATAGTTAGTTAATTAAAGGTAATGAAAGGAAATAGTTTATTCTAATGTAAGTTTTTCAACTTCCTTACCTATGAAAGCTGAATAAATATAGTGAACTATATGACAATGCTTTAAAATTAAAATTGAGTTTACTTCTGCGTATCTGTATAAGAAAGATTTTCATCCCTAACCCAAGTAAACAGCATACATCCAGACACAAAATAGCTGCGCAAGAATCGGCAGGTTCATTCATGTCATTTAAGTCAGTGCTAACATTTATTGATTTTTTAATTAATAAAACAAAGATTACCCAAACTTCAACATATTTTAATTATTACAATAAATGTGTAAATGTATTTTATTATTTCACTAAGTTAATATACCTTTTCTTCTAATAAACTAATTAATTAATACCGATATAAAATTAAAGTATTTTTTTAAATTTATTATTTTTACTAAATTATTTTTATTTTTAAAAACTTGTACTGGTAATAATATATGCTAAAAAATTGCTTTTGAAGCGAATTAGAGCTAGGTGGTCCACAGAACATTTTAATTTACAAAAGTGGAACCCCCCCTTTAAAACAATTTTATAAACGCTGTGTTAGTCTATATACTTCTCCCTAAGCATAAACAGATAATAAATAAAATTTCGCTTGAAACAAAAATATATAATATGTGCCATAGGCAAATAACAATAAAGCACACAGATCTTAAATTTTGCATTAATAATTATTGCAAATGTTACGAAAGTTAAAATTTCCGGTTTGGTTTTAAATATTATAAATTATCATAACTATTGCTTTCTTTGTATATCATAAGGTCTCAGTTTCTTCACTATAGCGATAAAGTTTTAATTAAAAGCAAAACATAAGGTTCTTGTCATGGGAAATGGATTTAAAATAACATTGTAAGAAATTAGCACAGCTCCTCCATGTGCGTTTTCTTGCGCAACACTTTAACACGTCTAGATGACAAAACAAAAAACATCTGCAGCTTTGTCCCTGATGAAGACACAACAGAATTATCTCTCCTTTCTTTTAGAAATTCTAACGAGTTCAAACTAAAATTTAGAGATCGATAAATTATTTAAATCCTAATTTGGTCTACTGTATCCTGTGACTCTCCAGTCTTTTTTAGTACAATGAAGTGCCTGGGCAATTATCCCATTATGTTTTACCCATTCCCACTATAGTACAATTCGTAAGCATGATCATCTAGAATGTGGGAAACCCGAGGTTCAAATCCCAGCAATAGTATAGATGAGTTTTCGGACTATATGTTATCGAAAGATTGTCTCTACAGCGGGAAATAGTCGAAATATTGCCATTAAAAGTTTCTAATGTTAATTACGAATAACAGAAATCATTAAATACATGTAATAGCAAAATTTTATTGTTATAATACTTTTTCAATATTTAGATATTCGGAATTTATTCGTGTGCTATCTTTCTAGTGGTCACAACAACGAAGCTAGAACTTTGTAGTAAATATTTAACTTGTAGCATGTAAAGCTGAAGGCAGAGCTCATTATGTTTGAAATCACGTTCAAGTATTCGAATCTAATTCATTAACCAGTCACTTGGAAATCACTTTATATCGCCTTCGTTCATCTAATTGGAAGTCTTATTAATCACTCGCATTAGTATACGCTAGGAAAGTATTTAACTAAGTCTTGCGTTACTACAAATGCATTCTCAATGTAACGCTATTATAAATGCATGGCAATAATAATAAGTAAGGAAAAGCAGAAACGTCTACCTGAATGATTGTTTAATGCACATTATCATTCTTAAGATAAAACGCAAATGTTATTTTTCATTTTGCTCTACAAATGAAATATTAGTTTACTCCAGCATGATTTACTTCATTTAGTGAGCAAATAAATTAAGAGATAAATGTGTCTAATAAAATTATTTCCTATACATATGTACATACAGGAGGTAATTAAAAATGTTGAACTAATAAACAGTTAATAAAAATTAATTTTGATATTCAAATGAATTTTAATTATAATTTGTTTGCTGCCACACATGTATTTAATTTTAATTCTTTTGTATTTCAATATAATTTGGCACTTTTTCTAAATATTTAGCATTGTTTGTAATTTGTCACTTCGAATCTTTGTAACTTTAGAAAGTTTAATATAAATTATAAAAAAAAATATTGAAAGTATGAGCATAAAAATACATGTAAAAAATACATCGAACTAATATCAAACAAGACATTGTAAACTAGCTAACAAGAAGCAAAAGCTTAGCAGACAAAACTGAAATAAAATTAACAATAAAATAAAAAAAAATCTATTGTAGACATCTCATGACTTTCTGGAGCGGCCTATTGAATTAATACATTTTTTGCTACGTCATATTTAAACTTATTTCTTCGAATTATTCTAACTTAATTTACGATCCCTAGAGGCAATTTGAAAATAACGTCGAAACTGCATTTTTTTTTAATTTAAATATCCTGGTCAATTTTTGTCTTACGGAAGTCAAACTACTAAAAATTTTATTTTTTATAACGAGTATAAGTATCGGGAAACGGGATTAAAAATTGAACTTTGTTATTGGCAGAAAATTATTTTGTTTTATAATTTAACGTTGTCAAAACATGGATATTATTGCAATAAAAACACTTCTATAACTGTAAGCATAACCAACGATTGCAACGATAAATTCCTGGTAAGGTTTTAAATCAATATTAATTGCGGTGCGTATATTATATTGCGTATATTGTTACGAATTTTGCACATATATAAATAATTATAGTGAAATAGTTGTAATTTTCTCTATAACGTAACATGAAAATCTAAAGAGGTGATGCTTTGCTGAGATAGTAAGAATGCTAAGTAAAAATAAGAATACTAAAGTAATAATTGAAATCTATTTAACATTGTGTAAATGGCTCTATCACTAAATTGGAGAGAACTGGCGATATTTTTTGCGACTAACTTTGTTGCCAAATTTCAAATCGTCAAAAGTTGCCGGACTTGTCGACGGTTTCGCGACGTTTTTTTCTAGCCCCTGTAGAACTGTAATGGGTCTTGTAATTGAATAACTGCAATTAATCTATATATGAAATTCTAACCGTATCCGGCCCTTATATTTAACTCTAAACCTACATGCCTTCCAGTACTTTTGAGAAATGGAATTCATTAGAGATTTCTCGATGCGCGGCAGAAAACTATATAAGACCGGAGAGAGTAACTGCTGTGAGTTGTTGTTAGTTTAAAGCTGAATTCGAACTATTGACGTATCCTTATTAACTTCTGTCTTCAGATACGTTTTGTATTGTGTTGTGTTTAAGGTGTTTAATATTCTTAAGTGTAACTACGGAATGTGCTCTTTGATACTGTGAAGAGCTATATGAGTGTTTTCTCCCAAGGCTTCTTCACAAATCGACAAGAAGAAAAGAAGAGAAGAACAAGAGAAGAAGCAACGTTCTGGTGGACAAAAGAATGTTAGGAGGCATTTTACAAATTGAAAGAGGCTTGAACATTTATAACAGTCCTGCCGTATGGTCAGCTCAAAAACACTTTTATTCTTGATATGGATGCAAGTAATGAGAGTGTGTTGTCCCACGAAATAAGCAGTTAAGAATGTAGCGTACCATATTGGAACAACTGTCTGTTAAACATTGGAGGAAGAACTGTCTCACCAGAAATAGTTAGAGCTGTAGAACATTTTCGCCATTACCACTAAGCCAGAAATTCCTACTCCGCAGAGATCATACATCGTAGATCTGGCTTTTAAATTTCAAGAAACCTGAAGATCAATTTGCCACATGAGCAGAGAGACAGTTTTTTTTTGGAATATACCATCGCTATACGTCATCGTAAAGGATCATCACACGTAAACGCCGACTTCCTGGTCAGAAGACCCTGCCAGAAAGCTGTTGATATTTTTCTGAGGTGGAAGTGAAATACGAGCTTGTTAATGAGGTCGCACGTAAAGTTTCAACTTACACATCGTCTGATCTAGATCCACATAGTGAAAAAGAGGTCAGGAAACATCAGATGGAAGACGGCGAGATGAAGCCTATAATTTAACTAACAGAATTTTCAAATAAGAAACATACCTGGCAAGATATTTTGACGGACAATTCAATGACAATACTGAGTCGTCTGGTCATTCTCCATATTCGAAATAGCTTTTTGTACAGAAAGTTCGTATCGGACGATGGAAAGGCATTCGATAGCAGCTGATACTTGCGAGATCTCGGATCCCGGACATCCTTGAAGATTGTGTTCCCATTTAACAGATAATTTTGGAAATGATGATTTTGCATGGAGTTGAAGCAGACGCGTACTAGAGTAATGCAAGGGATGACGTACAAAAAGTACTGCCAATCTTGCGATGCCTGTGCGGGTCGGAAAGGATAAAAGGAATGCAGCCGAGGGAAGACACAACGTTCAATTAGGAGAGCTTTTTGAACGCATCACCTTCGACATACTGGAACCTCTGGTCCTAACCACGAATGGGAAAAAATACATCCTCGCTCTTCATTGCTTACTTTACGAAGTGGCCTGAACCGTGTCCTGTATCTGATCAAGAGGTTGTCACGGTAGCAGAGGTATTTCCAAAGCCTCTTTAGTTCCACTCTGATCAAGGAAGGAATTTTATCGCGGCTGTGAAACGAGAACTATAGAAACGACTCGGAATATACAAAAACGGCTGTAAAACAGGCTGAGCGACGTCGTCCTTTGGATTGGTGTCAAATTCTAAGCCTAAAGTCGTTTATTACAACAAGCTAGCCTCTTACTAGGCCATAGTACGCAATCCCCATGGTATGTATAATGTGTATAGTATACTTAGACCTTTGGCTTATGTGTATATAAATTTGGAAATTCATACTTTTATTTACTGATTTACCATTTGATTTGTTGTAGTCTACTATCTAGGGACTGTAGGGCTTGGGAAGTGCAGTTTTAAAGAAGGGGCCAATGTAATAATGTAAAAAAATTATGTAAAACCATTTAGTGATTTCATGTGTAAGGTATCGTATTAGGTAACAGGAAAGGCTTCGAGAAAGGAAACTTCACGGGAAAAATAAGGTTACAAGGGCTAGCCTATTTAATATGGAGGCAAATGGATATCTCACCAAACTGACGAGATAACGCCAAGTTGGCGATAAAATCTAGTCGCCAAATTCAGCGAGAAATTTCCAAAAGTCGCCACATTTAGCGACCATTTACGACATTTTCGTCCGATCTCTATATATTTGTAACTACGAGCAGCGATGCGCATCACATAGCCTTTCTCTGCCACAGTCCAGCCCAGGCCTCCTCGTGGCCCCGCTGGAAACCAGGGTTCCTGTACTGATTCTGTTCGGATGATCATATCTCGGCAATGGCGTAGCTAGGGTGGGGCAAGGGGAGACACCTGTTCCCTGTTCCAGGCGGCGCCCAATTGATGCTACGAAATTTTTAATGAAATATTTTCCATTCTTAGCACACAGACAGTGAAGCAAATTCTTCAGTTGTCGCCGGGTGCTGGAAACCTTAGCTACTCCACTGCCCCTCGGGGGTACACCGGGGGAAACTCCACACTGTGGCTTTATCTATTGTGCAGCTGCTGGTAGGAGCCAACGTGGCTAAGACCTTTACTTAGACGGACTCGGCCCTGTAGGAATATAAGTAATCTTCACAGGACTAGAGTCACCGATTTTTCTGTGGTTCGTTCAGGATCGGCAGGGACCGTACTGGTGCTGTCATGTCTTGACTCCGGCTGTGTAAATCGTTACATTGCCGATGTTTTCTGAGTGCTTGCTATTACTCGTAATATAAACGGAACTGTGAACAGTGGAGGCAATCATCCAGTTCTGAATGCATATCTGTAACTCTGTCTGATCCCTATGTAACTGTAACTCTATCCTGAACTATATAATTGTAACTGTGTATGGCTTCTCGAAATTTCAAGAAATCGAAGACACTGTAAATTTTTCGGTGGACGTCAGAAAAATTCATAGGACCCGGACAGAGCATCAATTCTATACGGTTCTCTCCGTTTTCAATTGAGTTCAGGATTTAGCTCAGAGTATTGAGTGTACTGAAAAATCATTGTGCGAGATTACTTAGTTAAGGTTTCTTGTATTATTCAAAATTCTTAGTAGAGTGAATTAATAACTACTGATTGTGCTCTGTCACACTAAGAAGAGCTCAATGAGTATTTTTGAGTTAAAAGTTCCAGAACTGGAGAGTGCTTTTGGAAAAGTAAATTTCAACAAACTATCATCGGTCCTAAGCGCATTAACCCGTACTCACGTATGATTATGATAATTAATATTTCTGAATGAATAAGAATAATTAACTTATAATTTAATGGAAATAATAGATTAAATAATTTGATTTACAGAGTTCGTTTACATTTATATATCACATATAAAAAGAAAGCTGTGTCACCTAAGTAACGAAATCTGTTAATTTGATTTGATTTTCAAACGCATTAGTCATTGTCTTCTAATTTTTTCTATTAATTTAATTGCATTTTCAAATGTATAAGTCATTATGGTTGACTTTCTATTAATTTAATTGCATTGCCAAATATACAAGCCATTTTCATTTTTAATTTATCAGGTGCGCCCTATGCTTTTACTATTTGAGATGAATTTTTCAAATAGAATTATTTAATCTGTTATTCCCATTATCCTAATTGTATTAATTATTTTTCTCATTTTAGTGCATTATTTATCATACCTATTTTAAGTAACATTTTATTAAATGAAACCTTTTCAAATTTGCATTTTATTTATCTGCATTGTTAAGAATGCTATTATTTGCCTGTATGTGGGATTTCAATATCTTCTGACCATGGGCGTGTAAATAACATATTGTTAAAGTGTATAAAAAATTTCCTTTTCATACATAACACGTAACTATGATTTTTCTATACTATTTTAATGCTGCCTGATAGCGAATATTGATTGTTCAACAGCAACAGAGGATTCTTCTGCAACTCGAGAAAAATTTACGTTTTTCGTCATAATCGTATTTCAAATAATAAACCCAAAAGCACATGTTTTATACCTTTCTGCCACAAAACTAAAATATGTGATAAAATAACTAGGGATCAGAAACATGATTTTTGCAGTATCCTTGGTTGTTATGCTTACACACTCTGCTTTTTGAACGCTAAGCATGCGACGGAAAATCGGCAAAATTGCAAAAGCAAAAGCTTTGATTAACCCAAAATTGCACACGGAGTTAGTAAATGTATTTATGCATGAAAGAAAATAAGCATTAAGTGCAAGCTGGAAACAATATTTAACTTTCGTAAATTGTATGATGACATTGCAAGTGAATCATTGATAAATTAAGGTTTAAAGCTAAAACCAAACGAAACTTCGAAACAAACGAGATTAATAAGCTATGTAACCACCACAAACCTTCAGACAAACGGTTACAGCAATTGTCCGTGCTTTCAATGAAGTAATCAACTATCGCAGACGCTAGCAGTTGTCATTTCCCCAATAAGCACTTTAAATTATGCATTATGCAGCTCTGTCTAAGACTGGATGGAGGAGGTAAACGTACAGAAATAGCACGCCCTAGAGCATTTCATAAATTTTCAATGGTGTTAAAGTCGAGGGAATATGGTGGCCATAAGAGCATTGCTTTTACTGTCCAGTATTCGATAATGATGTTGGCTTAATGGGAAGACCTTTATCATCCATAAGGCGGAAATCAGGACAAACTGCAGTGTAGAATCTCACTGTAGAATGTAAGACAAATACCGACACAGCTCAGCCGCCACAGAATCGCATTTAAATATGTGCATATGGGTGCTATATCTCAACGAAATTCGAACCCACACAATGAATGCTGCCAGCTTTGGATGAGTAATGTTCAATTATGTTTCGGCCTAATTCTGTGTGCCTATTCTTTACAAACGCTTACAGGCTTATCATCTGATTCCAGGTCAGAGTTGAACTCGTCTGTGACCAGCGCATTGCGGCAGTCTGTAACAATCGAATTAAGATATTTGCGACATAACTTTAACATTGATCATCTACATTGGGTGGTTAGTGGAATACAGAAACTTGGCTCTCGGGCATACAGTCCCTTCATGTGAAGCGTTTGGGAAATACTGGGATATACTGTTTTTCCAACTGGCGTTGAACGATGCAACAATTATGAAATTAGTTCGTCAATTCTTCTTGGCTCTTATAACAATATATGGATCTTCAGATAGGTTGGTAATGTTGGTCGACCTGAAACAGATCTCCGATTAACTGTTTGACTTGTTTGGAATTGTTTCTAAATTCGAGAAATTGCTGAATGATTAACGCCAAAGAATAAAGCGGCATCTTTGACAGACGGTCTTCAACGCATCCGTCGGTACTACGGTATATCTTTTGCTCCATTACATCAGAATCTGCTGCCCGTCTTCTTTGAACTAAAGAAACACGAGCATCATCAAAACTTATCCTACGGAAGTTATAAATACTTCGAATTAGCATTTAAATGATCGACCTCTAAATCATCACAGTGTTATCGTCTACAGTTGATACATAATTAGTATACATTCGAACAGTCCATCGTGATTGGCTACAACATACCGTATTTGCATACGCAATAATTTTCACCTATGCACAGTGAAAATATAAAAAAAGTATGGTTAATTGTTGAGTGACGCCAATACTATCTACTGGGATTTCGCAATGAAAATCACTTTTATGATCTATACTTATGTAGAGATTATTTTAGTTTTCTAACAGTTTTTTTAAATTTTGAAACCCTTTCCTTTATACTTTTGTTTTCCATATACGACTCCCTACCAGACTGAGTTTTCAATATCGCGTTTTATGTAAATGAAGTAGAAGCAGTTTTTAATGGGAAGTTCAGTCACTTCCATAGAAAAGCTCAGGAGTTCTCAATAGGGCGTGTTCTGCCTTCGGGCCACGTCGTTTCTTTAAGCCTGTCTTGTTGCGTTCGGCCGTAGTTTTATATTCCTGTTAGAATTCGTTAGTGAGATTTAATTACTGGCCAACTCTGTTAGTTATTTCTGTGCAGCTTCGGCCAAGTTTGAGTTAGTTAGAATTAATTTAGTTTCTTTATTTATGTTTTAATTTAAAACCCAAATGGGAGCTTTTCTGTAAGCCCGAGAGAAGCCGACTGTATTATTTCTGTGAGTGAATAAAAGGGTATTTTAACCTTTCTTTTGACTTGGTTCTTATATTTGTAAGAAGGTCAGCGAATAGCTGTTAGACTCTTAAGTTCTCGTAGCCAAAGACACGTCTATTAACTAAAGCTTTAAACTTGATATTTTCCTCGTTTTATCAATTAGTAGAACATGCAACAGCTTAGCAAAATGTTATGCAAAAATCACGACTACTTTTGCAGACAGAAAAGTATTTCGAAAGCAAAACGTTTCATGCATAAATAATTATCCTGAACTCCCTTTCAAATGCTCAGAATGCTTCACAGTTTAATTTTATGAAACTTCTGTGCAAAGAACTTTCGCCACGAAAGTTATTAAATGTTTCATTTCTCGAAATGTAACGTAAGACTGAGACTATTCTAATAAAATTTAAATTTATTTTAAAATACCAAAAGAATAAAATGTAAAAAGGAATGCTTAATAAACTCGAGTTTCAAATTACGCTTTTTAAAATTCAAATTATATTTCCCTAAGTTCTTTCTGGCTTACAAATTTAACTTTCAACTTTTCAAATAAATTCTTCAAGCAAGGGGTATTTGTCACTGTGGCTAAATTGTCTGT
>KK114128.1:227256-245884 GCA_000611955.2 Stegodyphus mimosarum | reverse complement strand
AGTTTTCATGAAATGTTCTCTTCTAATCATATAAACTGAATTCTCTAAATGTATTAGGTAATCATGTTATGTGTCTTAATGATTAAAACTCTAGGCGAACTAACAGTGTCCAGCAACTTTACGGCTGGTGGACAGTTTATTAGAAAATAACTGGAAACATCTAAATAGACCTCCTTACAGCATTATAATTAGTAAATCGCAAGAACTCGTTTATGAACTGTTCATTATGTCCAATGCAAAAGTTCGCTTACGAACTTATGGTTCATAACGTTTCTGGAAACTATTTGACCGATGTCGTGTCTCTAATATTAGTGCTCAGCAGGCATCTTTCATTGGAAAAGAACTTGCCAGCATAAAATTCAAAATTAGACAAAAAAGTAAACTTAGTTCAACACAGATATTTTCAGAACCCCCCTCAAGTATCTTTTCCTTTTTCTGCTGAAGAAGTCTGTCTGATATCCTATGTCCTGAACTTTGTCTGATCGTCCTAAAATCTATAGAGTTACTGAAAATTACAAAAAATTAAGGTGCTTTTTTACCCAATTTTAGATGATTGATTAAAATCGAAACCAAGCTGTCTAGCGACGTAAGCTCTTACTTGGGGAAAGATCTCTGTGACTTCGCAATTTTTAAAATAAATTTAAATTTTATTTGATAACTTCACACCACATAAATGAATTATGAAAATGAAAAAATTATCCTATAATATTTTGATCATATTAACCGAATTATTTATCCTAATATGCTATATATTTCACATGTTTTCGTATACAAAAGGACGAGACTCGAGAACAATATCTGAATGATAACAATAACCACGATCACATTAAGAGGTTTCTGTTGCAAAGTACTAGTGAAGTGAATTCCTTACATATGATATAAGCAACTTTGACGAAAGAAAGTTGTTCATATAAAATAAAGATGGCAACATATGTATTAAGAGATAAGTTACATCGTCCCAAGATTGCATGATTTAATTCGTAATATAACAATGCTATTTATTACACCAAAGCAATTGTCAGCAAAATCTTTCATCTACTTCAAAATTTTACTGTTTCTTTCCTTTTGTGCCTCAGAGTGTCCGAGTGGGTCAAGACGGTAAATACTGAAAGTTTAGTCAGGATTCAATTCTAGACGAACGGCCTGACTGCTAGCTTTCACGGCTTTTAGCATGTGCAGTGTTAGTAATAGGGCCAGTTCGTTTAGAAAGTTCTCCACAAAGGCATTCTTCCCTTCGTAAGCTTTGTCATACTCAAATAATCTAATTTAGCCTAATTTCGTAAGCTCGTTTAATTGCATTAAGATGACGTTTTATTCTTTTTTCTTTATAACCATTCCTGAGCTCTAAATGCCTTAAAATTGATTTTAATTTGAGGTGTACCAGCGATCAAGTATGCATTTATAGCTACTGAATTCTAGAAGTTCGATACGATTTTGACTTCTACTGAGCAGGTTGGCTGCATTTAAGTTTTTACAGTTCCCTACGTTTCTTGTTTTCGTGGTGCGACGGTTTTTATTCTGATATGGATCTTCGTCGTCAACACAAGGTAGTTTCCATTAAAAAGACTTCCACAAAACTATCCACAATCAATTTACTTTTGTGGTCTTTTCTATAATAGTTTAAACGAAATTATCAGTTTACATATTTTTTCTTAAATATGAAGGCTTTGTACACCATTATCAAACATATTGTTTAGAGTGATTTACAGATGAAAAATTTTATACTCTTGCGTGCGTACGGGTTCGTTATGGATTAAATGCACAAGTTGTTAAAAAGTTAACAAAAATTTGTTCTTTCCACAAGAAATAAATCAAAATGCTGAAATATTTCTTCAGAGATATTCGCACAATGTCAAAATATCTCAAACGTTTAACAAAAACTCAGTTCAAAACAGATAAAATAATTCTATCTCACAGCGAAATCGCTACAGCATAAAGTAAACAAACAGCATAAAGTAAACAAACAGCAGTTCGCTTTAAACAGCTACAACTACAACAGCAACTGCAAGAACTGAGATGAGTTGTTTCATTTCGGCTTTTATAAGCTTTTTAATTATCAGTAGAACAATCTCGATTTTTCTAGATTTTTCTGAATAGCAACAATAATTACGAGATTATTATTTATTAAACATTAAATGCACGCGCTCTGCTAAAGCAACTTTAATTACAATTCTAAATAAATAGCCAAATAAATATGAAATCCGTAACAATACTATGAAATAAATTTAAGAGTTCCAGCATAAAAATTACTTTAAATGATTATCAGTGCATCTTAAATATGAATCCATATGTTCTAAGCAAGTGAATAATTTAAATGTCTAATTAATTCCGGTTTACAAACAGTTGTTTAGGTGTAATTTTATTATTTCCAAGTAAAACCGAAACTTCGTAATATATTCTAAAAGCCTACATTACATAAATTATAATCAATAATTTAGAACAATATAAATTAATCATTTTTTCTTTAAAAGAAAATGTAATTAAAGGAACATGTTTATACAAAACATTTTTAATATTTCGCTTATAAAAAGTAATACAATAAATGCAAAAGAAGTTTGCAGAGACTACAAAGACTGTAAATAATTGCAATTTCTTCAACTTTCCAACAACTAAAAGGCTTAAATTATCGATATTAAACAAAACAATCAATCGTTCATCACAACAATACAAAACGAAATAAAATGCTAATTTTGGGCAATATTTCAAAATTATGACGAATAAAACTCAAGTCTTTAACACTATAAAGTAGTTCAAAACGTGTCTTTCTTAAAAATCAATATAGAAAGAAAATTTTCTCATTACTACGAGTAATATGAGATACGCCTCTTATATTCGCTACGCTGTAAACATTGATATGACCATAAAACTTTTGGTATTATTAAAATTAATTTATTAGGTTTTCAATATATACTTGCTAATCAGTCGGATCGTTTGCATAAAAACTGAAGAAATATGAGTAACTGCATCCCACTTTATAGGTGTATATTTGACTCCTAGCATGCTTACTTATATTCGATGCTAAGCTAGGACTTCTAAAACTTTTTATGACAATTTCGCTGTCCTCCATACCTTACGCGCGAATGTTAATTTTCGGAGTTAAACTACCATTAAGTTTGTGTTCATATAATAAGGGTTTTCCCATTCTGTTTCAAGGAGCCTCATGGTTAGGAATGTCAAATTATTTTAGGTTATTTGAATGTGGCAAAGCACACTTGGACTATCTGTTTAAGGAAAGAGATGTCTTCGAGGAGGATTTCCTAAAGAAAATTACTCATATTAAAGTTATAAATGAAAGAAAAAACTCGTAAACTAACCAAACAGGCAACCCGTTACACTCAGATCAAACCCGGGTTGAATTCTCACTTTTTAGCGATCTTAACCACTGAGCCACTGTGGGGTCTAGAGGGAATAGACGGGCGTATGTAAGGCATTGACGATACTCATATGCACTAATGGTATGTAATGTTCAGTACATCTATCCAGTAAATCGCGCAAGAACAACCAATTTTTTTACATCTGATATCTTTATGTTGGCTAAAGCTAACGCATTGTTTAAAACCGTTGGCATATTGACTGATTCGAATTGGCCACTATCCTGTATGTCGTCGTTGATTTATAGAAGAAAAGTTTGTTAGACACCAGTTTTGACAGCAAAATCGTTCTTAGTTCTTTCCATAACTTTGCTCTCAGAAATGTTTATCATGAAGTATTTCCGAAATTTTTTGAACCGCTATGGTACTTTACATTTGCATGGGCATAACCCTGGCAAATGCTGCTATTCTGCGAAAGTATAGCATTTAAATTATCTACCAGAAGTCTCTTACACAACCAGTTATGAATGTGCTGCCATTGGACGAAACATAAAATGTTCAGTTTACTTTCCTAACTTATCAAGAGTTCGTGCATAAGCCTCGAGGTATAAGCTGTTCTAATACTGTAGCCATTCAAAAAAAGGTAAGATTATTTACCGTTCGAATCTAATCATAGCTTAACAAATTGAGTCATTTTACTTACAGATAGTGTTTACAAATCTTTAGAAAGATTTTTGGGCCGTTTAATCAATGTTTAAAATGTAATGTATATATTTTTAAAATATTCCATCTAATAGCTTCTTCCTGGTCTATACGTCTGAATTGTGATTTCCTTCATAGAACGCCTTTTCTTAAAATTACTAAGGTACTGATTTCTATTTGTTTTCTCCTACCTTTTAGAGTCCAAGAACTGTGGTGGGGCACGGCTTGAGCATAGCTTTTTCAAAGACCAAGATATAGGCGAAACGTCAAAGGACTTCGCAGAAATATGTTGAAAAGATGATACGATACCTGTATCAGTCTATATTTTGTCAAGGAATGCAGCGGTACTTTCCGAAGTATGCTTTGTTGCTTTATCTCGATGAAAGTTCACTTGTTGAATGACACTGTGATAAAAAAAAATTTCTATAAATGTCAGACGGAAAACTTTCCCTTGATAATACATTGAGTTGACTTTAATGATATTTCCACTATTCTTATCTTTAATTTCTCATTCTGCGATAATCATAATACTTTACTGAAACTTTCTTTGCAGTGACGGAACAATTATTGTATATTTTTCTTATCGTTTTCAATAATAAATATACCTTTTTTTGCAGTCGTTTAGGTAAACCCATACTCCAACAAGGGTCATAAGGCATTTCGATTTATTTCCTGCTAAACAGTTTTCATACCGAGTTGTTTCATACAAATTGTCCTGAATTGAGCCGCATGCCTCTGCAAAAACTGGTGAACATTATGGATTTTAACCTTTTTTAAGTTGTAAATCTCGGTTTATTATTTCATTTATTGTTGCTACAGGTGTATTGGACTTTGCAATTAATTTCTTCGTCGGCGGATTTTCTCTTGTAATCAAAAATTTAACTTTATAAACTTTAGAAACAGTACGTATCTTCTTCAGGTATTCAATCGACGTCTTCTTTCCACGTATAAGTAATCATCGACTATTTTTCCACTTTCCGGTCAATAACATTGCTTACATTGCATTACGAAATTTTAATAATATGCATTTCACAACGTTCCTAAATAACAGAATAAGAATATCTCTCTTTGCAAAGCGGAAAAACTTATTCTTTGATCCACAGCTTATTTACATGCGGCATTTTCAAAGGAGCAGAACTTTAAAAGTAGCAGACGTTATTTCTCATTCCAACCAATAAGCTGTTGTTTATTTATGCCAAATACTTACTTAGTTTTAATTCTTCATCAAAATCGTTCTAAAAATATGTAAGTACCCTCTGTAATGAATGTATTCTAAAAATTCCGTTTTTAGTTATTTTTTAATGCTACAAATTAAAATATATTAACATTTTTTAAGAAGTGGTAGTTTCACGGGTATATACGTTACACAAAGTACGCTAATCGTTTGTTTCTTTAATGTAGAAATAATTATACGATAGAGTTTTATTTAAGAGTTCCATTTGTTATGCTTTGAATTATAACGTTGTCAATGTTTGACGTGTTAAAAATGTCAACAACAGCTTACAGTGATCAGGGCAAAAATATAGCATTTAGAAATACCATAGAAAAATGTTTCAGCGCAGTCTACCATCATTTATTGACAATTTTATTATCCATGTAAGTTACATTTACATTTTTTCATGCACTCTCGTATTGACAATTTTTGTTTGTTGCCGTACCTCCTTTATTATAAGCAAATTAAAACACCCTAAGCTAGTGAGCATTACGTAAAGTTTTGGCTAAATTATCAGAATGCGGCAAAGCCTCGAAGGCTATCTAATTAAGGAGAGAATGCTTTTGTGGATAACTTTCTGAGGGAAACTAACTCGCATTCACGTTACACGTGGCAAAAATTACGAAAACCTCAGTGAGCCCTTTCGTCAGGGATTAAACCCAAAGCAGGTGGAACTACTAGCATTCAGCGGTCTTAAACAACTCGGCCACTAATGTGTGAGGATTACATAAAATATCTAGCTTTAAAATCATGCCACTTAAAGGTATTACCTACACTACAGCTATAGACAGCGCTATTCTCGAACGCAGTCATTCTCTTCGCTATTGCTAGAATCATGCAGTCATCGTTACTTTTCTGAAACCAAACTAAAGCAGAAACGTTCCTTACATCTGCTGGCCAATTACCTTAAGTAGCTCTCTTCCTAAAAAGCTGCCAGCTGCAAAAATATCATATTTTGCTACATTAAAATCACCCTTGTATCGTTTTTCTTCCTACTACTCCAACAGTTTGAATTTCAGATAAAACATTACACGATACAAGAACTCCTCCACGTTGTCATTACTATTACTGGAGACTTCAGACTGCCTACAGTCGCGGTCTTCCTCGATGACGCAAAAGTGTTTGACCGTATACGACACCGTGACGTTATTTTTAAATTATCAGATTTAGTCTTCTAGATAATCCGCTTCGCATTATTGCTTCATTTCTTTATAGAGTATCATTCATCTTCCGAATCTGAAATGCACACTAATCGTGCAGGCCGATTAAAGCAGGAATTTCTCAAGATTCAGTTCTAAGTCGATTATTATACGGCATATGTACTTATGAGACCCTGCACTTTTAAACGGATGTCATACGTGTTTTGACGCGCTAGAACACCAAGAAACACACTAGAAAATATTTGCATCCTATTTCACAAACTAGAATCTATTTATCACCAAATTCAGCTTTATCTTGATTTCCTAGAGAAATGGTTAACAGACTGGTGAAGTTCAATTAATATCAAAAAGCCAAATGTAATTCTATTTCGCAATTCAATCATGTCAGTTTAACGTCCACTTAACTGAAGAAGACATACTCTGGAAACAAGAAGCCACATATCTAAGCATCGTATTTGATAACATACTCAATTTCAGATCTTACTTTGCCAAAAACAGAAAATAATTTAATATTTCTATTGCTAACTTAAGACTTCTCAAAACATACACGAGTCTTTCTCTTCACAACAAAATAATATATGAAAAATATCTTTCCAGCCGTATTTTATGCATTTCCTATACAAGAACATCCTGCAAAATAAATATGTATGAAATACAAATTCTGCAAACAAAAATATTACAGAAACGGCTAATGTTGTTTGGATTATAAGGAATAGTACATTACATTTCTATCTAAAAATCGAAACAATCAAAACATTCATTTACGCAACTGTTCACAGATTTTTTATTACACTACTATAAACATCATCAAAGCACCATGTTCATGATTTTGAATTGAAGTTAACTTCAATTCAAAATCATGAACGGCACCAACAAAAACGCACTCTTACTTTTGTAACAATGATGTCCACCTAAATACAGGTATTTTGACCTAGTTTTTAGGTTCGATCCCTGGCAAACGGCTAGCTGTATAGTTGGTTTTCATGATTTTCCCTATGCGCAACATGAAAAAAGCCACTTTCCCCGGATTTCCTTCACAAAAGTATCCCTTTCCTTAAGTAGGCAGCTATCGTGGCTTTGCTCTATGGAGACTCCCAATTTTATTACAATGTTTTAACTAATTTGACGGTAGTACTTTGTCATCTATAATAAAAAAATTTAAATGTTCTTCACGTACAAAAAATTGATAATTATTATACCTCCATCTCATTACCTGCAACGGAGTAAACCTCCAAATATCTATGACCTTTTTTAATGCTGAGACTGCTCGAACAAATCCATCAAAATCCATTTTACTACATAAAATCATGATCGAGAGTAAAATTAAATGGCTTTGCTTACTTAAAAGAATTAAATTAACCAAAGTGTGATGGAAAATCTTTACGGGGTTTAGTCGATTTACTCACTTAAGGGAAGAAAATATAATACAAATCTTTAATCACAGATTCAGTCTTTATTTTATTTAATCATTTTCTTCTCTTACTACTGAGCCATTTTTCTTCCAGTGAGAACGGAAATTATGGTAATAAGGTTCAAATAACCATTTTCAAGGCGGAAATTGATGGATATTTTATTATGGTCTTACGGTTTCAAAAAGTCATTGATTATGATGTGAGGGTTGACATTTCCTCGATAGTAGTCTAATTGAGAGTTAAAAATGATACTTCATTTATTAAAATGGAAGTCAAATTACTTTGCGATAGGCTGTATGTTTCTGCAGAAAACACAGTAGCAGTAATTTTTAAATAAATATAGAATTTTAGTATTTGCTAATTGTATTTTCTACGAAATGAATATCATGCATAATTGCTTTAAAATTTATACATAATTATATCCTTTCCACCTTCTGTGTCAAGATTACCCAACCAGGAGTGATTTTCCCTCTGGGGGGGTTTCATAGTTTCAGAGAAGATGCAATCAGCCTTTATTTATTTGTTAAGTATTTAGTTTTAGTCTATGAATATCAAAAGCAAATTTTATTCAAAGTTTGAGTTCATTAACATTTCCTATACTTTGCCTTGTTCAATTTATAAAACACATTATAACTTGTTTAATTTATAAAGCACATTAAAAACAATCTAAACTTTAAAAAATATATAGAGTAACGTTGCGCAAGGAGTACCACCTGTTATGTAGTACCTTTTAAATATAACGGTAATATCACACACATCGTGTTCGCCTCCCTGTACTATTTGTGAAGGAGATTGCGAAGAGAATTCAGAACGTTATTCGGAAGATAATGTGATTCAGCGACTAAAATGCAAAGGATGATAGACAATTTATATGCTGTGGTTGCAAGAAAATAATCTTCGTCAACAACAACAACACAATATATTATTGATGCACATTATTTTTTTATATATATATCCTGCGATTTATACCTATTCTTTCTTAGGGGATACGACTTAGGCAATCCTACCCCATGTATTTTTCGTTCTCTGGAAAGAAGGAGGAATGATCGTATAGTAGTGAGAAAAAATTGCATGGAGAAAATACGTTTGAGAACCACTCTATTGTGTCTTGCAAATGTAAATTTTCTGAATATAAATTCCCTGAAGAAAGAAACATAGAGAATTTTATACTACAATAACAAGTACTAAACTGACACTTAAAATACAATAAGCTATCTCTAAAACGACTCCTCGTAGTTCCAGATGGATTTACTGTTGTATAGAAAGGTCTTCTCAGAGAATTTCGTGGCCATTCATGTTTTCAAAACTGTTGGTCAGTGGTCGTCGTCTTACAGAGACGGTTACCATTAGAGAGTTAAATGTATTAGCTAGAAATAAACTCATTTAGTGTATGACGTTGTGGGGTTTCACCCTTTTATTTCACAGTTCAATGTGGGAACCTATTAAACAGATAAGCGAATAATCAGAGTGTAAGACGTGAATCAGAGTGTAAGACGAATAATCAGAGTGAGACGTAAGACTCAAGAAGGGTTAATTACCTTTTATTTCTCAAAATAAGAATTAACACAATCGGCTCCTATCTCAGAGTGTGCAGCAAAACCTCCACTTCGGCTTAAACGTAGAGTAAGTTGGTCCCTAAATGTCAATTAAGCAGGCGAAACTATTAAGGGCCTGAAGTACTGCCGAGAGTGGTAATAGCTTAGAGAGAGACGTAGCCTAAAGGCAAACGCTCGCTAATCAGAAACTCTGGCTCTCTAACGAAGTCAGTAAAACATCGACTTGAATACTACTCTTGCTCATTTGCATTAAACGCGTTTCTGAAATACATTCTGGTAGGAAATTGTAAGCTGAAATTAGGAGAGACGGGAAAGTGTGACAAACTTAAAGTAACTGTTATAAAATTGGGATAAACCTTTCAACGTTTTCAAAAAATATTTTAGAATCTATCTAAGGTAACAGTTCCTTAAAATAAAAAATATATATATAACGATTTCTTTTCTCACTTGGGAAACAGTTAAGAAACTAGATAAAATATTTCTTATTTGCTTACATAATTTACAATTTTATCCTAAGTTTAGAAACTTTTGTAATATATTTACGCTTAATAAACATGTAATTTAAAATTTATACATATGGAATAAACTATGCACGCAAGCTGTCCTAAGTGCGGAAAAATTAAATAAGGTATTTCATTGGTGTTGTTTTAAAATGTGCAGTTAAAGAAATCCTTCTTGTTTATTAAAAGCTACAATGAACTAAAACTAAAACGGATTCAAATAGTTGCTCTTATTTGTAAAATATTTTACTAATCTCGTATTTGCTCAAATTTTATGAATTCAATTTAGTGAGAAATATTTTAATATTTATATTTTAATATTTATATTTTAATATTTATATTTTAATTTGTAAAAGTAATTTATTAATTCTATTTAGTGTGCAAAGGGGTAGCAGTGGCTGTAAAATGGAACATCGAACGAATTTAAAATGTTTTTTCAAATTAGACAAATTTGAGAAAGAAAGTCATAACATGCTAAAACAAGTTTACGAAGATGAAGTCGTAAAGTACATTTCTGAAATATTAAGCCTTTTATTAGAATAGACGGGATTCCACAGGGCACGGTTCTCGAGATGATATTTTACTACGTCTCGTGGCAACGAAACAGATATTAGCCCAAAACAGCTATAATGAATGATAACACATACTAGAATTTTAAGACAAATTTATTCGAAATCACCGTTGCATATGTCCTGAATACGTCGAGGCGGACCTTGATTCTTTCTTTATGATAAAATATATTCGGTCCTCCTCGCGAAACAGTTTATGGCCTTCGAACACCTACCTTACTCCCCTGATCCTTTTTGTTCAATTTTTGTTTCTGCTCGGCCGTCTAAAACGAGCCATATATGAAAAACATATTTGGATATTCTTAGTATTCAAAGCAATATGTGATTCGAAAGATTTTGCCCGTTGTTATACAAAATGTGCAACTATTACATCAAAAGTGGACTACAAACGAAAACACACAAAACGGTTTTCCTGATTTATATAAGTATCATATGTTTAACATCACATTCACCGAATTTGCTTGTTGTATCTTTTATTAATTTAGTTTGAAACTTTTATCCTGTAGATTTGCCGAACTACAGAACTGATTCAGTAATTTCTCAGGCATTCCATCAAGTTGATGAAATAAAAGTCGTTTATTGAGTCGATATAACCTTAATTAAATCTCAAAATGCTTTTCTTAGAAGACATTCTATTGGAAGGAAGCCTTCAAATTGGATCATTTGAAAACATAATAGATAGGCTAGAAAACCACGCGATAGGGGATACATGCGATTTGTATTTTACGCTAATTTAGATATTCTTGAACTTATGTAAATTCATATTTTACTGCTCTGATTCGTCTTTTGAAATTCTTCACATTTTTACAATGAAATCTTTTTTAAAAATACCCTTTAAATCCACCTATAAATCGATCTTTGCAGCAGATAATTATATGCGTAGCATCAAGCTTTTCATCGTCTCTTAGAATTCCTTCTATAATGTCTTAGTAACGGAAAGTATGCTAGTGCGATTTTAGGTCCTAAACTAGCTGGTGAATCATTATTACAGGGGACTTGGGTTCTTTGAAATCACGTAGCATCAAATTAATTTTATTTGTGTATAGCACTTGACAAGACCTTACGTTGTAATTAAAAAATCTAACAAACATTTCTAGGTCCCTGAAGTACTTCAATAAGCATCAAACCGCTCTCCATTATCGCCTACATTTTAGTTTACATAGAATATTGGCCAGGATACTATGAAAACTTCTGGAATGGGCAGAAGTTACTTGTACGAAATCTTAAATGGGAAATTAGTTTCTTATTTTCTCCTTAACACATTGTATTATATTTAAATGGTATTTACATATTATCCGCCGCCAAACCGGGATAGTGGTTAGTGACTCGATTTGGTATACCGAAGTGTTAGGTTTCGAATCCCGGTAAAGGCATGGATGTTTGTAAATCCACAGTGTCAGTGCTGCATGGGGGCACTCTAAACAAGCGGCCAGCCGAAAGTCCTATCTAGAGTTAAGTGGTAGCAGAAGAATGTTGAGAGACACTCGGATCCGTTCCCCCTTTCCTGGGAACTCTGCAAATTCGTATTGTTGCCTGTATGGTGCCTAAGGCTGTTGCCAAAGACAGGTCTAATCTTGCCTCCTTGCCACCGTGAATTTCGTGAGCTTGCTCTAATATCAGATAAGCGGGATTAATCAGAACAACAACAACAAAAATATATTATCTCGTCAACAATGAAAATGTTGCCAAGAAGCGCAATTAAGTGTCATTTATGAATAAGCTTGCCGTAACAACACCGCTAACATCTGCGCTTTCGTTTGATGTAACCCCGATTGCATCTAAATAAACCCGGTCATGTTTTTATGAGAACAAAGGCGTAAATTAACTGTTATTGCTGTAATTTTTCATTGCATTTTGAACACAAGATATTAAAATTTGGAATCTGGCTTTTACAGAATAACAAGCAGTGGATTACTTTCAGTGTTACCGGCTATTACAAGAAAAACCAATTGTGCGAATGGACACTGTATTGTCAACTGAATATGGTCGAGAAAACAATTCGGTAAAATCTGAGGAACTAATAGAATAGTAGAATTAAGCAAAAGCCTGTTTACGAAGCGTAAAAATGGAGTTAATGGAATCCAAATTGTTTTTACAGTTCTTTCCGAATTCCTCAGACATGAATGGTGCAACCTTGGCGTTATCTTAGCCAACTTTCTTCATTCGATGGTAGACAGATTTCATGGTCGACAAGATAATACAAAAGCACTATTTAAGGTATTAAATACATATACTCAGAAGAAATTCAGAATTCAAGAAAAATAACTGAATATCACTGAGAATTAAAAAAAAAGTTTTCATATTTTCAGATTAGTCAAAATAATATTCAACAAAACACACACCAGAAACAAAATCTCGAGTGGCTTTAATATATGCCCATTGATAAACAAATTTGATTTAAATCACATAGAAGGAGTGTCCTCTTTTATAAACAAATTTGGCTATTTTAAAGCAACATTTAATTTGCGAAAATTAGCATTTCTTCTTTTTTCTCGTCGTACACAAGAAGAATTTTTCTAAACACATGTTTTTAAAGAGTTTAAAACCGTTTGAATCAAGGTAATTAACTTTGTGTTAAGGCGTATGCTAAGTATGTTAAACTGCGACCACGCGCGTGGGGTGTATTTGACCTCACGTTCATAAAATGGAATGCTGCTTTTAAACTCTCACTTTAGGTCATGACAATAAATAATTAGGTCATGTTTAAAATTTCTAGTTTTTCCATTTGTTAAAAAAATTGCTTTAAATATCAATTTGGAGTCATATTTATCCCACGTGTAGTAGTAGAAATTCAAATTTCTTGAATTCAGGTGCAGAATTTTTTATTGGATTTTGTTGGATTGTCAACTTTTGTTTTAACAACGTTTGTTGTTAAATAAAACAGAGTCGTTTTTGAATGCAAGATGAAAGTTTGAGGGAGATCACGCATTTTTAATGAGTAAAAAATTTTACAGTTTATCAGAAAATGACGATATTTGATTTATAACATTTTATAACATATGAGGAATTGCTGTACCATGTAAATCGAATTTATATTTTTTAGATTTATTCCTAAAAAGTATTTCGAATTACAGTTTCACAGAATTTTATATTAATTTTGATCAAAATATTGTAAGATTACTTTAGAAGATACATAAGTAATATATAATCCATGTACAGAAAAAAAGAAAATATGAAATCTAATCTAATAATAATTATAAAATAATCTTGTAGTAATTGTACTTTAATGCAAAGAAGCAATAATTTTTTAAGCATTTTTTTTTCATTTTGATATCATAATTCACATGTATTTTTATTAAATATAGTAAACATATTTTGAGCAATTTAATGTTTGTATCGATATTTCTGGAATATTATTTAAAGAATATGGAATCTAAGAAAACAGTCTTACTTAATATACTCTTGGAACCCTTTTCTATCAGTAATAATAATACGTTGATGGTAGGATATATTGATATACTATATTGATGGTAGGATATATTGATATACTATATTGATGGTAGGACTAAATACTCTTTTGCAAAAAAATCGAAGCACCAAAAAGGCCTTTTGCGATAGTGACGAAATTTGGTATGCAAAAACACCTTGATGATATCAAACATGCAAATGATCAAAGTTTCAAGGCAAATGTACAGGAATTGCGATCATAGCGCGCATTTCTAGTACGCATTTCGCAAAGTATAAAACCAGTAACAGAGGCGAAAAATTTATCTTTTTTGTTGCTGCCATTGTAATTCCGTAAAGAAGCAAATAAAGATGCCATTACGACGATATCGAAGTCCTTACAGACACCTAAACGACTTCTTATGTGGTCGCATTGTAGGGTTGCGTTAACCTGGGTGGTCACACCGAGCAATAGGCCGCAACCTGCAGCGTGCAGACACTGCTGTTAAAAGATGTTGCCAGCAACGGTTGCTACAAGGAAATTGCCGACGAAATGAAGGCTCTGGAATGCCAAGGAGTACAAATGCGAGGGAAGGTAGCATGGTTGTTCGCCAGGGTCGAACTGCTCCAACGGTTTCATTGTCGACTATTCAACGCATTACAGCCACGTCTATACCTTCCTTGATACAGTCCACCATCTGACGGTGCTTGTTTGAGGCGGGGTTATGCTCACAGACGCCGTTTAATTTAAGAGGCTTACGACGTTTGCCTTTGACTTCTCAACATCGGCGGTGTCTTCTGAAGTGATGTCGCAGCCGATTGTCATGGCTGCCATCCGAATGGCATCGTATAGTGTTCAGCGATGAATCCGACTTCACTCTTGAAGCAGATGACCACCGTGTTCGTGTCTGGAGAGGACGGGGCCAGCGGTCCCAATCAGCCTTTATTTTACAAAGGTATGCAGCCATAACGAAGGCGTACAGCCTCAATGGATGATTGTCGTGTGTGGAACTATTTCATATTGCAGCAGGTCATCTTTAGTCATCTTCCGTACATCTTTAACAGCTCAATGATATGTTTATACCATCCTGCGAACGGTTGAATTACACTTCATGGGACGTTATCCTGGGGCCATTTTCCAACAAGAGAATGTCAGGCTACATACCGCTCGTACATCTCTGGACTGTTTCCGTGCGGTTAATACTCTTCCTTGGCCAGCAAGGTCACCAGGCCTTTCACCAATGGAGCATGTCTGGAATATCGTAGGCCGCCAGATTCGGGCACCACAAAATATCGCAGATCTGGAGCGACAACTGATGAATGCCTGGCAGAATGTGTCGCAGGATGACATTAGGAACCCCTACCACTCATTGTCTCGACGAATTCAAGCATGCATTGCTGCTGGGGGCGCTTCGACCAACTACTAATTTGAACACTCAATGGATGATTGTGAGCCGTCAACAGGTACTGTGACCTTGATTTTTTAATATTTTTATGATCTGTGTATGAGCTAAACAATATTCAGTTTCATCAAGAACAACCACTTCCTTCATGGTGTTTCGATTTTTTCAAAAGAGTGTACATATTTTCGCCCTTGCGTATGAAAATGGAGCTGTCGTCCACCCAGGGTGTAGTAATAAAAGTTGTGGAATGATAAAAAAAATTTAGACATATTAACGTTTATTTATAGAATTCTTATTTTGCAAAGTCAAAAATCGTTAACTTCCCATGCTAAATCATGTAACCCAACAAAGCGAAAAAATTAATGAAATTAAATAATGAAGAATTTACATAAATATATATATGTTTCTCGCATTGTGATAGAACAAAACGGTACCAACAGCCATCAAATTTTGAATAACGTAAGTTTCCACCCGAAATCTGGAAGGAAAAACTTGGAATTTCAAAACTTGAACCTTCTCTCTATTACCTATTTATATTTTTTCAGTTTGATTAACAAACTCAACGATTTCAAAGCAAGCAATGGCAACACCGTAGGAAAAAAGAAAAACATTTTCATCTCCAGCGCGCAGGATTGTATATCGGAAATTCTAAAGATATACTCATTCTAAAATTATTTTGTGCTGTTCTATTGAATTTTATTATATAAGTGCAAAGAACATGACATTTAACAAATAAAGGTAACGTACAAAACGTTAAAAAACGACCCTGTGGGCGTAATGTAAATTCTGAAAGTTTTTTGATTTTTTTTAATTCACATTTTAGTGTTCTAAAAAAAGAGAATTGTTTTTTTAAGCCCAAAGGGGCGGTAGCCTAGAAGGGCTGTTAGTCTCACAACGGGCATTTTGTGGCGTTTCACTATAAACGGTGAATCACTTTTTAAATTGTTGCCACCAAATATCATCGTCCTGTATTATATTTAAAGAATGAAATAATGAAGAATCTGCATGAATGTATGTATATTTTTTGCATTCGGAAAAAACGATGGTACCAAGAGCCATCAAATTTTGAATAACATTATCCTCCTCCCGAACATTATTATTATCTATTTCATATTTTGTAAAACTTTTACGAATTTTTGTTAACAAACTGAAGGATTTTCAAGCGAGACATTGCAATACCGTACGGAAAAAAATATTGTTGCGTTATACGGGTTCGTGGATTTGAGAGTATCCGATGAAAACACGATGCAGAACAATAAAAAGCACAATTTATTTACAAGAATCACTATTTACAGCACAGTTCCAAAATTACCTTTAAAAGCTTCGAAAATCTACAATAAATACGCTGAAACAATCAGCAACACAGCTTCAGGCTGTAACTGTAAAGGTAGCTTCACGGCAACACTAAACTTATAATAAACACCGTGGAACAATCACCAATACACTGTCAAGCTATACTGTAAAGGTAGCTTCACGGCAAAGCACTATCTCGATCGCTTTACGGTCACAAAACTCTCGCGTAGCTTAGCACTCACAGTAAGCAGCTATTCTCACAATAGCGGCTCGCAGAAACGCAGGGGTTTATATAGCTTTTCCTTAGGTTCCACACGTTTCGAGAAATATCTCGACAGGAAGTGTTATTCTAGAAGCTTCCCGATTGGACCATGGGATATCGCCGATTTGGTCGCCAAATGGGCGATAAAGTCGCCAATCTGGCAACCCTCCCATACACTATTTGATGGCAACCCTAGTGCTATGCCGGAAAGCTTTCATACAGGCGCAACCGCCGAATTTTTCGCAACAATATATTTATCTCCAGCGAGCGAGACTGTCTATCGGAAATTCTAAAGATGTGCTGTTTCTATATATTTTGTTATGTTCCTGTTAAATTGAATCTTGTATGATTTACATACGATGATCATGATATTTAATAAATAAAGGTAAACCAAAAAACATTAAAAAACACCGCTTTGGGCGTAATATAAAATCTGAAATTTTTCGGATTTCATTTTTTTACTTCTATATATTTACTTCTAGCTCTCAAAGTTTGCTTTGGGATGAACTCAATTATTTGAAATCACTTGCTTCTGACATAGGAGTGGCCATTGATAAAGCATTTAAAAACTTTCATCTTGCTTTCAAAAAAGACATCCCACTGTCTTAAGAAACATTAATTACTTTGTCGTGTTTCTGTTTCATGCTATCAGTTACAAAATTGCACGGATTCTCCAGAATTTCAGCTTTCAAGTCATTTTCTCACCTATCATTAAAATCAGTTTTTCGATTTTTCAAGATTCCTTCTCTGACATCAATTCTTGGGGAATTTGTATCATATTTTATGAGTATGGTTTGAGATGTATCAGCCACACTAAAACAGCATTAAAATCTTTCCATCAAGAAACACGATTCTTATGTCAGAAAAGAAGAAATAAACAAATATTTTGTAACCAATAATAGCTGGTAATTAAATTCAGAGTTTTGACTTTTTGAAAATCATGCATGAAGAGAATGTGCGAAACTCATCCTTAAAGTTTCTTTAATTGGTGAATTGGATTTTCTTAAAGTTTTTCATATTCATAAAAATAATGTCTTAGTTAATGTTATTAATTCCAATCCAGCTCTTTCCAACGCTTTTAAAATTCCAATATATTTAACTTCTGATGCTACTTTACTATTTCGTTGGAAGGAAAACGCTACGCAGGCTTTCATTCTCTCCACCATTTGGTTTGATAAAAATGCGATTGTGGCTTCTCTCTTTTTTTGCAGAATTTTTTTGCTCCAGAAGAAGGACCTGTACCTGTTCGCCCTCGAAATCGATAGAGTTGCAGTTAAAAATCTACGGCAAACATAAATCGTTCTTTTATCTAAGTTTAAGAGATAATTGGTTATTCGGGAGGAATACTGAATCTTTCTTAGATGTTAGATAACAAAAAAGAAAGTGTTTTAAATGTCAATTAATATTATATTCATTGTCAATATAAAATAATTGTTATTATAAGATCAAGTAACCTGAAGACAAGTTTATTAAAATAATTGTAATTACTTTGTCGGTGATAAAGGTATATCGCTATACAAGTATTGTGTAACTATGTATTCTAATTGTAATATGGGTTATATTACAATACATAACATTTATTTTTCTGTAAACCTATCTATTTCTTTGCAGCCCCAGGGGATATTCCAGTCTTTGATGGTTGAATATAGTATGGTGGAAATAGATTTAAATGAATAATTGGTTTCATAAATCCCTGCGTTTACCAAATATCGTTAGGCAAGAATATTGACCAGTCTTACATATTTGATCTTTGACTGTGATTCTTATTGACAACTTCGATTATTTTTGCAGTTGTTGTTGCTACACCGTGTAATAAGCAAGGATGTAAAATACTTGTTGTTACATACTAGGTTTTGCTAAATT
>KK114128.1:208822-227227 GCA_000611955.2 Stegodyphus mimosarum | reverse complement strand
CTTTCCCTAATATTATTATTTTGCGTTAATTAATTTTAACTTGTAATTTAACTTTTCCTGCTCTACTGTACAATTTTAAACGAAATTTCATTTTAGAATTTAGGTGCTGGTCAAATGTTTGCTTTTACTACATTTTAACTGCGCTCCGAAATGTGTACTAAGTTATTCAACCATTTCAAGAGTTCACTCATCCAAAGAATAAACTTAAGCACAAAACCTGCGTGTTATTTAAATCATACCGTCTTACACATTACATCGATGCGAAACGTGCTAAATTTGCCGAAATCTTAAAGAACCTTATAACAAGTTTCTTCTGCACTTAATGCGCAATAAAAACGTTATCTTTCTTCCACACCATTTCGAAATTTCATGTTAACATAAAACGATTCGATCGAACAAAAATGGAAGCATCATCGGATTTGAAATTCCGGGTTCATCCGATTTAACGACCGTACGAAGTTCAAAAGAAAAGAATATACAAATTATAAAAGGATACGAGAAAGTACAAATACCATCATAAGGACATTTTATTTGCTTTCACCAGTAAAGTCTTCAAACCAAGACTGAATCAAACAAAATTTATGCTTCATTTACTTTAGGGTAGTTTGTTTCGATGATGCAAGTATATTAAGTGATAAAACATATATTGCATTTCATCTAACTTTCCACTACATTTATCAAATATATTCAAACACCATGCGTGTGTTTCGGAGTGTCATAATATTCTTAAATCAGAAGACGGAAGAGTTAAATTAATTTCAAGCTGCCACACGTTTAACAAAATTTTCAAGTTTCATTTCTTGGAGTAGTACGCAGTTGCTTTGTTCATAAAGCTTAAAAATGTTTAATTTTTTACTATACTAAAATAAAGTTAAAAGTTTTTATACAACAAGCTAAGTGGCTATGGGAAACAATGCACTAAAATAAGAAAAATAATTTATCGTATAGTTTAATGGGAAAATAGATTAAATAAGTCTCTTTACAGAATTCGTCTACAATTTTATATCGCGAATAATAACAACATAAACATTTATGCTAACGTATAACAATTTTCTGTGTATAACCTTACATTTTACATTTCTCAATACCGTATTTTCTTGCGTATTTGTGACTTTTTTTAACAAATTTTATTGTCTGAAAATTGAAAAAAGAAAATTATGAGACTAATTTATTTTCCAGAGGAACGGTTATAGTAAGAACGTAACAAATGAAAATGACTAAACTAACATTATCACAATATTATATCTTTAAAAAAATTCTACTTTCCCTTAAAATACATAACAATATTAATATTACAATATCTAATTAGATATCTTCATTTTTACTTACTTATCACTTGAATCTCTCATGTTCTTATTGTTGTCTCTAATACCCATTAGGCCTGAAATCATCCATGAATTAATAGAGATGAAGAATGTGCAGCCGACTTGGAGAAATCGTAAATGAATGTCGTTTCGTCTTTACTACTCTGAGATGGGTCCGGTTTCATAATAGGTTGGCGTAATGTTCAATATTTAGAAAGACAGGTTCAGCGTTACGTTCGCAGGTAGTTTGCGAGGGTTTGTGTTCCTTAGTAAGACGATAACAATAACTACATGAGGAATTCACTTCATAGTTTAGGGAAGCTCGTTCTTTGGACGCATTGATGAAGGCCAAAAGACATGAATTTTTACAAATTTTTCTGAACCTGCATTAAACAGTTAAAGTTGCGTAGAATACGTAGTGTAAGCAAATATTATTCTGAAAAGGGGTTTTATCATGAAAAAATTCGAAATTTAATATTTTTATGCGAAATTAATTTGCAGTCTCTTACGTTGTTTACCTTGTATTTTTATTTGTTCCTGACTTACAAATTCAAGTTCTAGCTGTTCCGAAGAATTCAGAGTAGAAACCGACATAGTCATACACATACACTTCTTCAAAGCTCAACAATCGTTTGTATTTACATATTTATGCTTTGAAATATTACACCACCTTCCAAAATATATCGTAAGGAAGCGCAAAAGCCAAAAAACAGAAAACATGTTGAGGTGTCACTGATAACTGATGTGCAGTGTGCATAAATTTCAGAGCTCAATTATTAAGAGCGAATGAATAGGATGCCTACACTGGAACTGAAATTGCAAGCGTTATAAGACTTGTGATACTATAGAGATGTCATCTTCTGACGTCTCATCACATGATATTAATGTCCAGTTTTGAACATCCACCATTTTTGAAATTTTTATGAGCGTGCCGTTTGCGCACCTTGCATTAAAAGTCATGAAATACTAACCTGTGCTCTTTAGATAATATTTTAACGTATCAAATAATGCACTGTATTCTCAAAGTCGTAAAAATAAATTAGTTTCAATGTATGTTAAATTAACATGTAGAAAAACATGTTACATTATGTAGATCTTTATCACAGAAACTCTAAATTCATGAAACGTTTACTTAAAGCATATTTTTGAGACAAATATCTCATAGGATTTCAGATAACATCGCAGCTTTAATGTTAAACATACCATTCACTTACAATATATCATCCAAAGATGAAAACCGTTAGTCTTGCCTGTCACGGTACGAAATGTGCAAGCTCTGAAGCTTAACTGTGATGCAAATGAAACAAAAAATAATCTTACAAAAACGTACCTCTAGAAGTTGAACCGAGGGAAGTGCTGATTGATGAACAAGACTTTTTCTGTTCCACTATAATTTTTCTAGTTGCCCTGCAAAAAAATACAGAAACGACTACAGGTGGGATAAACGTTTTTTGGTGAAGGAAAAGGGGTTTGTCATCTGACAGAGATGACTGATGACTACTTTGGAGAGGAAAGAAATCAACGTGAATGGGATGTCCTCTTTTTGGATAAAACAGTAGGAAATATCTCCTGTGCTTACTTGTTGAGACCGTTAAGGTGAAATCAGTTGCAGTGAAACCAGAAGATGGGTATAATCAACAGATTTGTATGAACTAAATTTAAATCTGGAAAAAAGTTTTATGGCAAAATAATAGGATTATTTTTTCGTGCTTCATGAGACGGCGTAATGTAATTCTTATCATTAACGCATGAAATCCTTTCAGTTAGAGAGCGGTGGGTAATTAAAGCTATAATTTAAAATTATGAATAACAGTTTTTTATTGTTTTTTTATTTATGCTAATCTTAACATTCAGTAACATTTACGGAAATAGGTTTACTAGTATTTTCAGATTACCATCCCATTTCCTTGCATATTCCCCCTGCTAGCGTTTTTAGCACTAGAACGTAGAAATTAAAAAAAATATTCGCCCAATTTTCTCCTTCCTTAAAGTATTAAGAGAATACGCTTCCCTAAATTTTAGAATGAACTCGTCCGCCTAATGATTATTTTCGTCTTACTAACAAAAACAAACCTTCCCAAAGTACTTGCGATGGTTACGCAGAAGCTTTCCTTTCTAACTGTTGAACTTCATGTCAGCTCAATACAATAACTGACCAATCACAGCGAAACAAACACAAACTGGGCTGCACATCCACTTTCTCTAATTATTTATGGATGGTTTTAAGGCCTGGGGAGTAACAAATATAACAATAAGAACGGGCGAGATTAAAGATGCAGAAAAATAGAAATGAAGATAGATATTGTAAGCTAATATTACTATGTATTCTTTTTGGAATGTAAGTTTCCTTAAAAAATAATTTTTGTGGTTGTTACCTGTGGTTTATCCATGTTTACTTATCATTTGTTAGTTCGATACTGTAATGGCGTCTTTCCGAAATTATTCGCTTAATTTACCCGACTTGAATTTCAGACGATAAAATTAGTAAAACAAATGGGATAAATACGTTAGAAAATATAGTATCTTGCAAATGGTGGACATTGCTAACCTCGAATTTATGTACTGTGCAGAGGGAATTCTCCATAACTCATTAGAATTTCGCAAAGTGAATAGTCAGATAAGGTTATGCTCTTACCTCGAGCTCAGTAACGTCACTTGACTTACAAAAGTGAGAAATGGCCACAGTTACGTATGGGATTATCAAAAGGAGTAGCTGCTTGCCACAGCATATGAGTCAATGACGTCACATCGATGAGTTAGAATCGACCAGCGAAACATTTCATAGGATACTATAAGATTATATATCTGGAGTGGCACAAATTCAGGTCAGTAAGAGTGACCTGTTGAAATTTAGAGAGACACAAGTTCGAGAGCCACAATTACATTTTGCAAAAGCAGCTCCATATTTGCATCATTTTAAAAGTAGTGAAACAAGTTCAAATTCTAAACAATCATTTACTGGGAGTTACGCATGTGATAATGGTTTTGTGGTGCTTCTTTTTCTCTAATTGCAGCTTAGTGCAGTAAAAAGTAGAAATTCCCAAAACTTCCAATTGCCACAAATGTCTGCTCAGTTCGGAAGTCGAATCAACTTTTAAATTCAATTTGCTCTTAAGTTGTATCCAATTTTAAATGATATTTAAAGTTTTGATGTATCATATGCATTTGCTCTTGCATACCACTCCAGTTTAGTTTCAAACGCTACTAATGATTCAGAAATTCGGCAGACCTTTCCTATAAAGCATCCACATCCTTCTATTGGTGAATCATCCACAATCAAATCTCACTTTTAAAGATTATCTTTACAAAATTGTTTTTTAGAATATGTATGCTGTTTTATTACTATTAGGCTTTTGAATAATATTGTTGAAATTTTGATCCAGCAAGATATAAAGTAAAGTAATTATGTTTGGACAATGATCTGTACAAGTTTATAAATAATTTTATGAAAAGAAATGAAATGAATTAAATACTTTCTTTCGGACGTTGGGGAGTTTCAGCTTACCATATTTCATACAGAAAATTTTATTTGCCTAAGAACCGCCCGCTGCTCGAGAGCTGCGCTATGAGCAGTCCATTTGCTTACAAGAAAAAAAGTATATAACTTGAATTATTATTTACGTTCATGTTCATTGAAGAAAAGAAAAAAAGTATATAACTTTTACTCTGTAAAGTTACTGAATGCTAGATATGTTAAGAAATAAATGCATCTTTATATAAATCACTCCGATTAAAAACTGAAAAACATAATATTCTTAAAAACTACATCTGTAGCTTTTAAATAGCTCAATTTTTTAATCACTAATAGGCAGATAAAATTTGAAAGAGACCTGCATTCTGCCGAATGGCAGCAGACTCAAATGAAAAGTGAAATAGCGCATCTACGGTGGACGCAATTTAAATTGAATCAACGCGAAGTCTTGTTTCTAGACTAATAACCTTTTGGGGATAATAAGTAACTGTAATGGTGCAACGTAAATAACTTACTAAACTATGTTTTTAAAGGTTAAAGGAAACCTTCTTCGTCATTTGAACGATAGAAATTAACATATCATCCATATTACACTTTGAGGTCTACATATACTTATTAGTCAAAGCTATACTTTCAAAAAACAGCTCAGACTTTAAAACATTGATAAAAATCAGATAAGCGCATAATTTAATAATAATTTCACTGTTTTCATGAATAAACAAGTGTGTATGCAGCTTCAGATTTTACACCCATGAATATGAATGTAAATAATTTATGAAAAGGCAGATCCTTTGAAAGTGAACCCCTGTGAATTAGCTTCAAGTGTTTCCGCAAAATTATCTCTTTTCCCTCTTTTTTTATAATATGGTAAGAGATACGAGAAAAATGTAGCATTTTCTGAAAGTTGCCCTTCTTTTACGACTTCAGCCTCAGCGACGCGTTCATAAATATCCATTAAGAAAACGTCTACTTTGTTTTTGTCTCTACTTCTTTTATAGTGATTTTTTTCCATGATATAATCTCGAGATCATTTTGTAAACACATAAATAACACATTTACTGTTACTGTGCTTAACGTGTTCTTTATTTAATTGACTGAACATTAAAGAAATTCTCATAGTACACATTTGCTATTAAAGATTTACAGGATTAAATTAGAATCAGAATGTAATGTTTTAAGACGCATAAATGGAATTAAAGTATATAACAGCTGCTTATGCGTGCAAGAGACTTAATGACACGTCTACTAAATGATTTCTAAAGTTGACTTTCAACTAATTTAGATAAGTGGTCTGAAACCCAAACTGCATGTGGACTGAATGCAGGATCTGAGAGCAGCTGGATGAGGCAAAATTTATTAGCCCAGAAAGGCTATTAGTCTCAAAACGGGATTTTCACTATAAAAGTCTGAATAACTTTTCAATTTGTTTCCACCAAACACTATCGCCCTGTATTATATATAAGGAAATTAAATAATTGCGAATATGTATGCATGTTTCTAGCATTGTCAAAAACAACAGTGTTCATCAAATTTTTAAAAACGTAGTTTTCCACCCGAACATGGGCACCTGGAAGCCCGAATTTTGAATTTCGAATTTGTTTTATTGTGTATTTCCTATTTTGTAAAGCTTTAACCAATTATTGATTAACAAGTCAGTGATTTCAAAGCGAGGAATTTTAGCATTGTACAAAAAACACATTTTTATCTTCAGCGCGTGAGACTGTCTATCGGAAATTCTAAACATAGGCTATTTTTAAATATTTTTTTCTAAAGAAACATTAGCCAAATGCTCTCGAGACGTGTATGTGGATGCAAATAAAAGAAAACTTCCCTTTGGGAGGAATATAAAATCTGAAAACTTTCAGATTAAGTTTTCATTTAGTCATTAATTAAATATGTTACAATTATTTTTTAATAATAATTTTATTGAACTTTTTATTAATTTTATAATTCTCTAAATTGTGTTATTAGGCAATTTCTATTTATTTATATTTTTTAACAAAATGAAAATGCTTTATCAACAAAAAAGGGACTTTAAATAAACTTTTAAATTGTGTTTACTGAATATTTATCAAAACAGCAACAATAAAGTCTGAAAGTGTTCAGATCTTGATAACTCCAAAGGCCTCTATTAAAGTTTAAGATGGGTTATAAGTTCAGTATATCGATAGAGAGGGCCGAGGTGAAAAGCGAAACATTTTAATATGGTATTAGATGAATATGCATTTAGGCTATGATGGGAACGTTATATATCATCTGCATATTTAAAAGGTAAAACATTATTTAATGTAGTTCTATATAATTTTTTTAATATTTTTAGTTAGGTATATCCTGAGTGAAATTAATTTTTATTTAAAGCAAGCAGATTCAAAAGTTTGAAATAATATTCTTAAGAGCTGCATCTACCGCTTTTCAATAGTTTCGTATGCTATTTAATAACATACAGTTTAAATGTGAAAGAATAATAATAATAATAAGATAGAAAAAAGAATAATAATAATAAGATAGAAAAAAGAATAATAATAATAAGATAGAAAAAAGAATAATAATAAGAATAATCTTATGTTTCTCTGAACGGCGAAAACCTCGAATGAAAACTGAAACACTACTTGAAAGGGAAACACCGCATTAAAGTGAAATAATGTAAAATTTTCTTTCCGGACTAATAGGCCTTTTAGAGTAATAATATCGTAAAGAATAAAAATTCAAATCTGTCTTTATTTTCTATCTGAAATCTAAATTTTGCAACTTACAAGACATAATTTTATTATAATTGGTTGTTCAAATATATTGCTAGCTAAATATTAAGACTTATGTATTTATTTAAAATAGTTCCAGCATATTTGAAATTAATCATTAAATAATATACTTTAAATTAAACTAAATATAAACAAATTAAGAGAATGTCTAAATTTTCAGAAAAAAAAATGTCAAAGTGGGATAAAACTTCAAATTTAATAATGACAATCTAAGTCTCTTTCTCTTATTTACTATTTTGTACCTCTAAATAAAAATATATATGTCTGTGTTTATGTAAATGATTATAACCTCTTTCATTTCTTACTACAGCTTGACATCTAATTTCGTTTCGAAGCTGTTAAAATTTATAGCTTAAGAGAATTTCTAAAACGTGTCTTCATCACTAATTGTAAATGCTCGTCGGTATATCGGAATTCCTTATTAATTTTTAACTGAGAGAAAAAATGACTTTTGATATATAAATGTACTCCCAAACAAAGCGATTATTCTTAGTGAAAAATTTCATAACCGAAGTTATTTATTTTTTGTCAAATATGAATAAAATTAATGAAATCTTGAATTGGTTGAATGAATACCTTGAAATCTTCAACTGAGATTTATAATACATTGTAAGATAATTAGACTCATTTAGATATTTTCTGGTGAATTAATCATCTCCTTTTGTATAATAACTAAAATTTTGAAATCTTTGATACTCCGGATTCTGAAGTTTGACGATTTCTACTAAATGTTTGCTATAATACATAAGTACTCAAAAACTTAGGTGAAATGTATTCGCAAGTCGCATAAAATTGCTTCGAGGGCCACATATGGTCCTCGGGGCGTACGTCTGAGACCACTGATTCAGATAATATGACACTAGTAACTAACTGTACATGATCACATGTTAATTTGTTTTTCGTTAAAATCATTTAACATGAAAATGTTAAATGTTTCTCGGTTAAATCATTTAATCATAGGACATACAAAACTAATCATTTCTAGCGTTGTATAAATAAGTTCCACGTCGTTTATCTTAGATTTGTAAACTACCCATTTATCATGCCATTAAAGATAGAATTCGAAATAAACGTTTTCAGTCGTTAACCATGCAGCATCTACATTCACATGCCCTCTTTAAACCATGCAGCATCTACATGTGCTCAAGAACGATCTACATTTTATTTTGTCCGAGAGAATCTGCAGTAAGATAAGGTATATACATATCATTTCGTCGACCATGAAACTGTTGCCAAGCAGCGCAATTTAGCGCCAAATAGGGATGAGCGTGGCTAAGCTTTCGTTTGATGTAACCCCGTCTGATTCTGGAGAGGCCAAGTTTTGCTTTTTAAACAATGATATAAATTAACTGTCGCTGCTGTTTTCTTTTCCATGCACGTTAGAAAACATTATCAAAATTAAGAATATTTCTTTTACAGAACACCAATCAGTGGATTATTTTCAAAGATATGGGAATGCTTTAAAAAAAAATGTGTACTAATGGACGCGATATGATCAGTTAGTAAATGTGACCGAAAAAACAATAATAGATTACAACTATTACCTACTAGAAAGTTTACTCATAGTGCTCTAAGCAGCGCTCTTGTTACAACGCGCAGACTTAACAAATTCGTAAAACTTGACAAAAGGTTTTATATGATGCGAAAAAGCAAAATTTGTCGAATACTCATTAGTTATTAAATAAAGAAGCGTCATTTCCTTTAGAATTCTTCAGAAACGGGATCTCCGCCTACATTCATCTTTCAATAATAACCAAATGTCTCGGTCGACGAGATAATATATAGGTACCTAATATAATTTTAAGATGTCATTTTGAATTTAAATATTAAAATTCACAGATCATATACGACTTAAATATTCATTCTGAAAAAAAAAAATGCTTTTAACCGAAACACGTTTAATTTAAATATCACAGGATATGGTTGCAGGTTATGATTTCAAAACTGTCAGAATATTTTATATGTAGAATTCTGTGACTATGAATTAGTGTTAAAATCCAAATATGTACTTATAAATTAGATATAATTCTACAAACACGCTCGTTTTCTTGCGCATTCTGTTATTTTTGAAAATAATTCATGTACACACCTTATCCGAAGTCTGAAATTTTTACCTGCATTTTTACAAAACAGCGGAAATGTAGTTGCAATTAAAGTTAAAAGATAATAACACTGGCATGTAATTGTTCCCTGTGCAAGATATAATTTAAATATCGTAATTGTAAGTATTGAAGCAATAAAACGTTTCTTTGGTAACTTTGGATTTATAGTAACTTTGAATTTATACATGGAGGATCTGAGTTCTAATGGTAATCGTTATGTTTACTATCATTTCAGTAACATTTACTATTCTAGCTTCTACGAAATATCTTCAACTCATTGGCGACATTGTAGGTCAATAAAAAACGTTTGTTTGATTACTTAAGAGATTACTTGATAAGAGTCATTTGTATAATTTTATTCGAAAATAATAGCCAAAAGAAGTATTTTGTAAGTAAAAATAAATTATATGAAAAAGAGAATTCTATATGGCTGACATTTTACAGTTTAATAGCCAGTATATATAGCTCTGCGAAATGGCAGTTAAAAACTAAAGCGTATAAATCTGCAGGTAACACAAGCATGTATAGAGTAGATGCTTTTGTGGATTGGTTAGCGCTGTGTGTTTATTCAAAATCACGCCAAAGACACAATTTTGCCAAATGCTCATATCGATTATGAATACTAAAAAACACTTTATTATTTCATCCCACTCTTTAAAGCAAAAACTTTTGATTATAATTAAGGCAGCGAATGTATTGATGCACAAAATTTGGCCGCCATTATTTACGTTAATTTTAAAGAATTTTATAAAATTTTCTGTTTATCATATTTTATCGTATAGGTCCAACAAATTCGCAAAGGTAATAATGTATTTTTTCTTTTATTTTAAAATTTATCTTATGATTTTAAGATTATGTTTACGATTATGGAATTTTTATGCATTTTCCCCTTAGATTTTGGGCAAAACGTTTGTTATCCTAAAAGTCCAAATTAGAAAATATTATTTCGAATAATCCTCTTACACGTCCTGAATACAAGGAAAGATCACTCTGATAATGAATGAGAAAGCCTAGTCTTTACCAATATTTAACATGTATTGCCCCACAGTAATCATTAGCTAAATTTATTTCAATTTGAAATAATAGTAGCCAAATATTTTACATTTTCATATTATTATATATAATTTAAATGTAGAAATTTTGAAGTGTATTTGCAGGAAAGAGAAATAATAAATAAAATGCAATTGCATTAAAAATAAAATTCTTAAAAATGCATAGTTCATAGAGTCCATAAGGTTCGATCAAACATTCATAAACACGATCGTGCAAAAAATTATAATGTTTTAAGTAAGTCCTCACCGTCTTTTCAAAATAAAGTTACTATGTTAGGGCTCATATGTACATAAAATAATTAAATTTTAAAAGACGTAAATCTGCTACTATTATTCATATTTTTAGGCAGATAGCTAATATGTTTTTCTCAATGCAAAGTAGATTCATAGTTTTATAAATTTTAAGAATAAATGAGATTGCATTTTTTGCCTGTTTACGCCAGAAAAGTTTTTCACAGAATACTTGTTTGTTGTATCGACCTTGGCAAGAAACAAGTGGCAATTGATATACACTAGAAATTCATTCAATATCTACCGTACGCAGTTTATTTATTATACGCGTACCGAAGTAGTTAAATACAAATTTGTACTAATTATTTTATTTAACACTTTTACAACAATCTACATATAAAATATACTACATGCAAAAATAGACCAAAAACATATTGCTGTGAATAACTACGAGAAACAACTATGCCGACCAAAAGGAAACTAGTCGGCCATCATACAAAACAAGTATACATCAAGATGTCTAAAAGAATCATGGACCAGCCACATTTTATTGAATCTCACCGGACGGATACGTAGATGTAGATCTACATGTAGGACACGTAGGATGTTGGAGTGATTGGCCCTAGCAAGAGGTACTAATTTGCTCAAGTTTCTCCTGGATTCTGGCTACACTGGTTTCGTTTATGTGATAACGACGAAGCGTCGAGGGCTATCTGGCTAAGGGAAGGGATGCCTTTGTGGACGACTTTCTAAGGGAAACTGGCTCGTATACACGTTACATATGGATAAAGCCACGAAAACCCCTTCCAGCCAGCCCGTTGGCGGCATTCGAACATCGGACCGAACTACCAGAGTTCAGTAACCTTACCGTTCGGCTGCTGGTGGACCCCGCTTCGGGCTAAAAATAAATGGAAGTTGTTCATTTGCGAAATGCAGGAAAATTTCGTAAGTTTCTACAAAATACATATTAAGCGTCAAATCAGTACTGTAAAATATGTTGTCCTCCGAAAATTAAAAGCTATAACTTTGTTTAGTATCATACTGCACAAAGTTATTTTAAACTATAACCTTATTCTGAAGCGCATCTAATCCATAAAAAAGCGGTTATAACAATACAAGAGAATACAATATTAGTACAACCGATTTTATTCATGAAGAATCTGAAGAAATGTGATATAAAATGAAAATTTAACATGCTACGTTGTTAGCAAGTTTAATGAATAAATGATTAATCTTAGGTAGCCTGAAAATAATCAGTGGAAATTCAGTGAATAGGAACTAATTTACAGTCTCTTAGGGAGACTCGTAGGTTGGATTGCGAACTACTTATTTCGAACAAATTGCAGGCAATGTTAAAAACAACACAGGGAAAGTGTAATCTGAAAATTTCAGAATACAGTCTATAACCTCAAGAGCATTGCTCCGTTAAATAAATAAAAATACTCTACTTTCTGTTGCCGACTGATAAAACTAAATCTTTATCGTTAAATGAATTTAAAACTCAACTCAAAGGTAGGATTTTAATTTTGAAAGCTTCTGAGATTTATCTCTGCATTTCTCTTTCGAATGTCTAATGATGTTAACAGGAAAATACCAAAATAATAAAAAGGAACTGATTGCTGTCTGAAAGATAAAGTGCTACTTGAGCAAATCTAAAAAAGAACAGAAATTTAGAATCCACATGCATTAACCAGCTATCTGTTTGCAGGTCTTTAATCGTTCTTTCTCTATTTTAACTCTTCCTTTCAAGCAGTTTTTAAGAACTTCATAACTAAACAAGATCATAACTAAAGAAGTTATAGATACTAGGTACAAGCAGTCTAATTAAGTTTTCATAACTAAATAAATCTCTAATAATCTTCGTAACTAAACATATGTCTAAGTAATTTCATCACTAAACAGATGTCTAAATAAATTTCATATCTCAACAACTGTCTAAATAATCTTCATAGCTAAAGCGATGTCTGAATAAACTTCCTAACTAAATGTATACACAATCTTCATAGCTAAACAAATTTCTAAATAATCTTCATGAGTAACTAAATCTCTAAATAATCTTCATAGCTTAAAAGATGTCTAAATAACGTTCATAACTAAACAAAAATCTCTAAATAATCTTCATAGCTTAAAAGATGTCTAAATAACGTTCATAACTAAACAAATGTCTAAATAATCTTCATAAGGAAACAAATGTCTAAATAATCTTCACAACTAAAAAAATGTCTAAATAATCTTGATAGCTAAAGTCTCTAATAATCTTCGTAGCTAAACAGATATGTAAATAAACTACATCACTAAACAAATGTCTAAATAACTTTGATAACTTAACCAATGTCTAAAGAATCCTTTTAACTAAACAGATGTCTAAATATTCTTCAGTAACACAGCGAGTATACTGAAAGTTTTATGATATTCTTTGTGTTTATATCTTAAAATGAACAAACATTAATCAGCTTTAATTTCGTTATTTCAAACCAGTATTTCGTAAAGCAGAAAATCTAACATTAAACCATAAACACAGCTGTACAACTTTCTTCCAATGTTCTTACAGATGAACTTTCCAAAATCCTGCCGTTGATCGATCATAAAAATAATTCTTTATCTTACGTTTATAAGGTATTTCTCCCGCCTTCGTAGCATGGCTTCGTGGTGTAGTGGTCAGAACACTCGGCGCGTATTCGAGAGGTCCTTGGTTGGAGTCTTAACAATGGCATTGCTGATTTTTTCAACTCTCTTGCTTTCAAAAAATACCTAATGTCTCTACAGTGGCTGCCGAACTAAAAAGGTGATGAATGATGATTCTTCACCACCAAGATTTGGCGATTGGGTCCACTAAACCCCAGTCGCCCTTTAAAAGGGCAGTATATAAGGTTTTTCTCCCGCCTTCTTAGCATGCCTTCGTGCTGTAGTGGTCAGCACACTCGGAGCATATTCGAGAGGTCTGTGGCTCGAGTCCCGGCGAAGACATTGCTCATTTTTCATCTCTCCTGCTTTAAAAAAATACCTCATGTTTCTGCAGGCTAAGCTGGCATAGAGTGGGATTCCACAGAATTCTGATTAGATTACAAATTTTTCTCAGTATATTATGAAATCCTCAAATTATCCTCAGTGTATCCCCTGGCACAGAAACGTAAACAAGAATTCCCAAGTGTGTAACTGTATTAATATTCTTAAAAGATTGCAATATTTTTGTTTGCCTTCATGAAAACGTGAGTTAATTCTTTTAGGCATCTCTTCCCTTAGATAGCTATCAAGGGCTTTGACATAATTCAATTAAACCGAAGCAACCTGAATGCCCTAATCCTAGTTCTAGTAGTTTCATGGAGCTGAATAAGTCTAATTTTTCCACAGATTTGGAAAATAGAGATTATGGTATCTTATATGGATATACTCATCATTTGAAACGGGGGCCATATTTTCAAATAATGCAGACTTTCCCAATTCTTATTTCAGATTCTGAATAAAATAGAAATTTTGAATGAGCATGGTAAAGAAACTCTTAAATGTCAGTACGAAAATGGCCTCCTACAAAACCTTCTAGTAGAATTTCTGTAACCTAAGATAATACAATTTAAATACACTTGCTCAAAATAGTTTTATTTTATGTTTAACCAAAAGCTGATAATAATTCAAAAGTTACTGATATTTATACTATATTAATTCATTTGCAGCAAAGAGCAAGAAGAATCGGTAGTTTTTTATATCGAGCTCTAAATTTCGTAAGCTTAAACAGAAATAATTTTATGACAGGGCTTAGATTTCGTTAGGTTATCTGAATATGGCAAAACATGCAAGGGCTGTCTGCCTATGGAGAGAGATGTGTTCGGGAAACCTTTGCAAGTGAAATTGGTTCGCATTTACGTTTCATACGATAAAAATCACGAAAATCTATTACGTATCCATGGATTCACCAGAGTTCGAACCCGGATCAACATCAGGTTTCTCGTTAAAAATCATTTGATTCGTCTATTATTTTAACACAGTATGTCGTTAAAACATTTTATATCATTATATCATAACATTCAGTTGCATTAATCTTGATTCATCATTTATTATAGTACAGTATTTTATTTTAGCACGTTATATTATTGTAGCACACTGTTTTGCATTAACCTTCAATCGTCTTTCATTATACGACAGTGTTTTATTCTAGCACTTTTTATTATTATAGCACACTATTTTTCGTTAACGTTGATTCATCTATTGTAACACTGTGTAATAATAATATAGCATTGTGTTTTGAGAAGAAAAGAAAATCTCAGTTGGTGTTTTAAGAATTATTTACTTTTAGTAAAAAAAACAGAGAAATGTTTCAATATGGGAAGAATTAAAATATATTCTAATGCTTATGAGACAGCATTAACTGTTTAGGTTGTCTATCTGTTTACGGGGATGCTTTTGTGGAAGGATTTTGCAAGTAAATCGTGTTAATGTTACAAGCGTCGAATAACCGCCAAACTGCCCGTGCAGTTACCCCGTTGACACCAGAGTTTAAAGTGAGGTCTATTAACGAGTGTTTAATGGTCTTATCCTCTCGTCTCTTGATGGAATGTTATGAGTATGGATCAAAGAGAAATTTGAGTCACGTTATCTATTTAATAATTTAATATTCAATAAAATTTTAAACAATTTTGAAGTAGAAATGCAGCAATTGAAGATGTACGAAATTTTATAATCAACGATAATTTAAAAATACTTTTTATTACAAGCTAAATAAATTGATAAACTTCCTGAAATGATGCATATTATAAATTTCAGAAAGTTTTCAATGTTAATTACGAAAGATTTGAATGTGTTATATGTCTCCTCACGCAAATATTCAATCATTTAAGTTCGGTATTTCAATAATTCGATGATATGAATCAATTTTATTACAAAGCTTTAGAACAAACTTAGATTAAACTGAATGCTTTCACTTTAAATTGTGCTACTAACAAAGATATGAAACTCACTTTAATGAAAAAAAAAACGGACTGAAAAATGAGGGTTGGTTTTATCCGCTATTGGAACTACTTTATAAATAAACAAAGATCGTAGAACGACAAAAAATCGTTATATTATTCCCCCCATCTAGGATTTGAATTTAATGCCTTACGAGAAGCTTAAATTATCGGAAAACATTTAAACTAGTGTGGAAGCAATTCGTAACAGAAATTAATTGCAACTCTGATCATCCCTAATTGCAATTCTCTTTTGCTAGAACTTTATTTCCTGTGAAACGTAGACAACAAATGATCTCTAATCTACTGTGAATAATTAATTTTACTTCTTAAAAGTGCAATTCATTTCCAAAACCACCAATTACTTTCAAAGAAGAATGCAACTCATAATTTCCAGAGATGAATTTAATTCCAAATTTTCATCTTTGTTGGAAAACCCACGTTAAATAACTTTAGATGAATAATTAATTTGCTCGCTCGAGCTTCAGCACTCACGAAGTATTTAAGACTTCTCGATATATTGAATAAAATTAAAGAGCATAAGCTTGTTAGCAGAAAATAAATAATACATGGTAGGAACTTTTAAATATAGGAAGATAGTATTATTAGCACTTGCAATGGCTGATAGAGATTAGTTTAATCATTCTCTGACTGTACTTAAGTCCAAATAATTTATTCATTTATATTAAAAATAAAATTTTAAAACATTAAGTAGATAATTTGCAAAAAATCACAGGATTAGGAAAATGTTCGATGCGAGCATGATTCTGTGATTGTACATGTTCGTATTTAGAAACTGCAATTTCAAATATTCTGTGATTATACATGTTTTTTTAGGAATTCTAGTTTGAAATATTCTGTCGGTGTACGTGTTTTTCAAAAATTGCAATTTTAAAGATTCGTGACTGTACGTGTATTTTTAGGAATTACAGTTTTAATGTATTATCCATTACTTTCATGTGTTATCCACTTCAAACAACCATTGTATTTTTTAATACTTTTACTGATATAGCACTAGAATGTGTCAGCGAAATAAATTCGCTTTATTATTTCAACATAGAGTACAGTGTTTCGATTTGGTTTATTTGATTATAGCAAAGTATTCGAGGACTATCTTCCTAAGGGAAAAGAAGGCTTCGTGAACGATCTTCTAAGAGAAAGGACTAGTATCCATGTTAGACATGGAAAAACCATAAGAACGCCCAAGTAGCCAGCGCATTAACCAGGATTCGAACCTCGACCGATCTACCTATATTCAGTGGATTTACATCCCGGCCGCTGGTGGGCAGTGTTAAGTACAGGGAAATGAGATTGTAAAATCCGTGACAAAGAAAGAGACGATGGTGTTTGAGAAACACAAGAAATGAAAAGCAATCATAGAATAAGCTGCGAGTTTCTATAGCAATGTTATTACTTTAAAGGAAACCTACATTCAAGGAAGAATCCATAGTAATACTGGCATTTTAATACCTGACTAAACTATTTTTGTATCACTTCCGTGTATTTTGAATCTCTCCCGGTCTTACTGTTGCTTCTGCTACTCCTTACTCCTCGAATAATCCATAAATAATTAGAAAAAATGAATGTGCAGCCTATTCAGCAAAATCACAGACTGAATACCAGTTCGTGTTTGCTTCCCTTTCGATGGGCCGTTCGTTATATTAGAATGGGAACACTTTCAAGCAAAAGAAGAGAGAGGCTGTGCCAAACCTTCGCACGAAGTTTGCGAAGTATTTTTAAAAATTTCAGAACCTGACGCTTACATCTGGGGGGAGGGGATCTGAGCAAATAAGATATTTTAGTTTATTCAATCAGTTTTATGCGGCTGGATTTTAGATTGAAGACAAAAGGTTAATTTATTTGAAGGTCAAGAAGTTTAATTTTAGATTAAAAGAAAATACTATATAACATTACAAGGCATAACTTGTTTTTACTAACTTATGTTTTCAATACAGTTAAATCGAATAATATTCCTATTTCAAGGTGAGAACTTAAATAAAATAATGAAAAAATTAAAGGTTTAAATTTACTGTATATTTGCTTATATTTATTTAAAAGTGTAAGAGCAAATTCTTACGCAAATGTCTTTACATAATGTTGAAGTATTAAAGTTTAACATTTGAAAGATTTTAAAGTTAAACATCTTCATTACATTCTGCTAAATATCCAAACCTAGAATATGAAGAAATGCCTTAGGAAAAAAAAAGGAGGATAGCAGGTGATAAAAACTCTAACCAAACAAAACGATAGAAATCAAAAATAAAAATGGCAGATGGTAGAAATCAAGAATAGAAAAAAGTAGAAGTATTTCCTTTAACAGCTCCATATTATCAAGCGATTTCACAAAGAAATGTCAAAACAGTTGCCAAGATTGACTTCATTTTTTATTTACTGTTATACAGCGGATGGTCTTTCTTTCTCATTCTTGTCTTCTCCGGTATCTTCCAACGTCAAATAAATGGCTCACTTTTCAAGGCGTGGTTCACGTTTGACCAGAGAATGAAGATTTTATCGCCTTTATAGTGATTGGTTTGGAGGGATTCTG
>KK114128.1:169960-208780 GCA_000611955.2 Stegodyphus mimosarum | reverse complement strand
TATATGCTAGGAATGTATATATATATATATATTCCTAGCATTGTGCAAAAACGTCCGTAGCGATCAAAATGTAGCCCTCACCCTGAACATGCGCGCCAAGAAGCCCAAATTTGGAATTTCAAATTTGCTTTGTTACATATTTCAAATTCTGTAAAATTTAAATGAATTTTTGATTAACAAACTCAATTATCTGAAAAAAAAAACAACAGTAACAACTGTGTTCTAAATAAAACACTCGCGAGACTGTTGCCATTCGGAAAAATGTGAGATATTTATCTTTTAGCTTTAATTAGCAAATTACCCTGCAATGCGTGGCAACGTTGCCTAGGATAGTTTCCAATTTTAACTGGAAAGTAATGAATAAAATGATAATAAAGTAATAAATGAATAATAAATTAAATAATTTAAAAGCAATAAACACAGTTCTTAACAATATGTTTTTTTCTCCTTTTTAATGCGATTGATTTAAATATACATGTATTAAATTAAGAGATATCTAGTTAGAAATATTCAATATTTTTATGAAATAGCACAAGCTGGGCTCATTGAAATCCCTATATACTTTTTCTTTTTTATCATAATAATTTTAAGCGCTTGGGCGCGCGAGCCTCTGTTTTTTTAAAGAATAATATAGTGAATAAAAAATTTCTGTGGCAACCTCTAACACTTTATAGGAAATTCTATAAAGATGTACTGTTTTTAAATATTTTGTGATTTTATAGTTGAATTGAATTTTATGTGGCGTAAGTGCGAAAAACGTGATATCTAATAAAAAAAACATAAAAACATAAGAAGTTACCACACCAAAAAAAAACACATAGAAAGTTAATAATAAAAAACAATAAACAAAACTAATAAATTAACACAGAAAAAGTTAATAATAAAAAGACAAAAAATTCTGTTAGCCTTCTAACAAAACTGAATTTGATATGATGAACGGAGATAAGACTGAAAAATATGTAAAAAATGTATGCCAACACTTAATACTGCAAATGGAATTCTAAATATATGCTACTATGTCCCTTTTAAAAATCTCGTGGTTTTGTTTTTGAACAGTATGTGATATAAATCAGAAGAAAACTATGTTGAAATAATAAAGCGAAAATGATAAAAAAAAGCTGGAATTAGCCTGAATGATAGCAATAACAGTTTGGTATACTGACAGCTCATATAGCGCGTACAAAAGCTTAAGAAATCCTTTTGGGTGACCGTTGAAATTTGATGCATTTCAGATTTTATTTATTTATTTATTGAATATTTAAACTGTTTCTCACACAAATCTTCGTTTAATAAAAAAATTAAGCAAAGCAGAGATTTACTGCTTATACCATTCAATGCAAAGGAAAAAGTCTTTTCAATAAAACCTATATGAAATTTGTAATCGAATTTCTCAATTTTAGTCGAATTTTTTCAAAATCGCACGATTTTTTGGACTGTTTAACGGTTATATGTTTTTTAAATTCCAACGTCTCAAAATATATCGGATATAAAGTTTCGAAATTTTTACAGATTCTAAACCAAACATTTTGTCACTCTTGCAAGAATTGATTTTTTTTGTTTAGTCCAAAGGGGCTTTGTGCCTGAAGGACTATTGTTTTCATTTTGGCATTTGAGTTGATTCACTATAAATGCCCGATTCACTTTTCGAATTGTTGCCACCAAACATTACCGCCCTGTATTATATTTAAGGAAATTAAATAATGAAGAATCTGGATAAATGTATGTATATTTCTCCAAATGTGATAAAACAAAGGTACTTAGAGCCATACAATTTTGAATAACTTACGTTTCCACCCTAATATGGGCATCTGGAATACCAAATTTGGAATTCGTTTTATTATCTATTTCATATTTTGTAAAACTTTAATAAATTTTTTATTAACAAATTCAACGATTTAAAAGCGAACAATGGAAACACTCAACGGGAAAAAAACTTTTTATCTTCAGCGCACGGAACTGTATATCGGAAATTCTAAAGATATGCTCATTTTAAAATTATTTTGCGATATTGCTGTTGAACTGAATTTTACGGTTTAAATGCGAAGAACATGATATTTATTAAATAAAGGTAACAGGCAAAACGTTAAAAAAAACGCCCCTTTGGACGTAATTTAAAATCTGAAATATTTCATATTTTTTTTTTTAACTTTGCTGAAAACTGAAGCAGACTTTGCAAAAGAGCCTTTTCAATTCGCAACCTTCAGTACAGACTTCATGGCACACTTCATGACGAATTGGCGATATTCGTTTTTATTTCCTTGTCCAAGCTAAAATATTGTAATGACGAAAAATTTCCGGTATCATATTTTAATGAAAATATACGTTTCAGTCGCTCTCGAAACTATTTGAATAAAGTTTTTGCATGATATCTCTATGTACGAACAGAATAAAGGACTGTTTTTGTCAGAAAGGATTGTAAAATGTATTCAGAAAAGAGTTTTTTTCTTAACGTCTTTAAGTAAGTATATACGTAAGTATGTACGTATCTCTCATAACTCAAGAACGAGTAGCCGTAGCATGTTGAAATTTTGTATGTGGGACTGCTAGTAATATGTAGTTATGCAATTCTCTTTTTCGTTGGAATTGGCTGCATCTATCTTACATGTATATACATACATATATATTATATGTATATTCCCCTCTGCTACCTCGCGCGGTGAGTTCCTTATTTTTATTCCTATATTTTGGTAACTTATGCATTTTTTGGTTTAAAAGGGATTGAATTACGTGGTTTATAAGCTAGAATTAGCAACAATTTAAAAGTTTAAAGTTGCGAGTTAAGACTGACAAACTGCCATTTGTTTGTATTTAAACTCAGTATAATACTGAATTAATTCAGTTTCTTCACCTTTAATGTCTTTTTGCCCAGTAGAACCAAACGTAAACTTTTAATTTTGGGCACCGAAAAATCTGCCTCCTTGCCTGCTGGCCATATTGCTTGTTTTTGCGTAAAAACTTTAGTTTTAATTGTAAAATTTGTTTTTTTCAATTAGAATGAGAAATATATCTCTAATGAAATTCGCGGAAATAAGTTTAAATGATGTCCAGCAAAATTGTGTATAATTTAACAGGCCATACAAAGAAGTCAATGTGTTGTCTACATCAGATTTTTTTCATTTTAGCTTCATGTAAAATGATCGTTGTAACACTGATGTTACATTACGTTTCCGAAATTGAATATTCAAAGCTATTTTTTCACTTTCTAAATAATGTTGAGTAACTTTTCGATTCATTTCTTCTTTTTTAATAACGACAGCAGAAAGTAAAATGAAATAAAAAATGTTCCTGTGCAATAAACTTTTATTTCAGTTGGATATAATATTTAATTCGCTGAAAGTAGAAAGACAATTTATCATATAGTTTAATGGAAGTATTAGACTAAATAACTTTAATTTCAAAATTACAATTTTGTGTCACTAATAAAATCTTGGGGGACCTAAATAACAAAATTTATTAATTGAATTGAATTATGAAGTACTTATTTATTGTCTTTTTAAATTTGTCATGGGTCCCCTATACGTTTATTGTTCACAATATAAAATTACAGATGATTTTTGTAAACAGAATTCTAATGTATTCTTTCCCATCAAACTCTACAATAAATAATTTTGTCCTTTTAAAACATTAATTGTCATATCCATTTAGAATAATAGTTTATCCTATGAAGACCTTTTTTAAATTTTTTAAAAAATTGTTTGCTCTTATTCTTTTAGTGAAGTTTAAATTATCAATTATTACACAAAATTTAAATCTTTTTGTGAATAACGACACACATAAAAACAGCACTTTTCACACTGACCGGGTAACGGAAAGTTAGTACCGTTATATAGTTCATCGTCAGATCAAAATCGCTTAGACGGAAAAAGAAGTGAAGTAACATTAAAAATTGTTTAATGTGGTTTCAAAAACTTTCAGAGAATAATCATTTGCTATAGATAAAGGCTTATTTACAGAAAGAAATAACTATTAGTAATAAAAAGAAATTATATAAAGAAAGAGTATTAGTAAATATATTCATTCATAATCTTGTAATTAAGATTAATAACTTAAGATTACGAAATTTGTTGTGCTTCCATTTCATTTTTCTATCAGTTACAAAGTTGCACGAATTTTCTAGCAGTTCGTTTTTTAAGTCATTTTTTTTTCGCTATCAATAAAATCCATGATTCCATTCTTAAAGATTACATTTATGGCCTTAATTCTTGGGGAATTTATAGCATACCCTGTCAGTGCAGTTTGAGATATATTGGAAAAATAAAAATGCTTTGAAGTTTCGCATGAAGGAAAGCGTATCTTATGCCCGAATAGGCGAAATTAGCAGGTCTTCTACTTTAACCATAGTTGGAAATTTAATCACAATTCAATTTTGTTTGAAAACATTACCCAGAAATCTTCTTTCATTGGTGAATTGGATTTTTTTAAGATTTTCCCATTTACGAAGACTTATTTTGTTTATAATGAATTTCATTTCATTTCAGTCCTTCATAACGCTTTTAAAATTCTGTTAGCTTAATTTTTCAATTTTCATTACTATTTCTGTCAATACTCTCGTTCGCTTTACTCTTTTTGAGTGAGAATACAACTGTGGCGTTCCCTTCGTTGCATATTCTTTTCAACTGATGAAAAGGGATATGTACTTGTTTGTCTTCGAAATGGATAGAGGCTTGTCATTCTTAAAAAATGGTAATGGTCGGTCTTATCAATCTAAAATCAACTGGGAAAAATCTATCAGACAATATCTAAATCAGAATTTAAGGAAAAAAAAACTTTTTGTTTTGACATCATTAAAATTTTCCAAGAATGGATGACTCTTATTTTTAAAATAGACGTGTCATACAATCTATTTTAGAAACATGTCGTCTCAGAATGCAAAAAGAAAGAGTTTATTTTTAATGATGTTAGAGGACATCATTAAAAATGAACAATTTTTTTTTCTTCTGATTCGAATATTCTCTGAGAGATTTTTCCCAGCTAGTGAGCCGTTACCAATTTTTCAAAAAATTTAAATGAGCTCATCTTTAACCTATATAAAAATTTCCTCACGCACTTCCAAATCAATCCAACCTTGTGTCTACTACGTCAGATACAAGGCTGTTGCTTTGCCTAATTTTATCCCATTTCCCAGAAAACACATTTTGCTGGTTCACACTCGATGCGTGATTGGATTTAATTTGCTTCGAAATATGCAGCTTAAGCTGAACTTAGATCTCGGAGTGAGAGTCTCTGATTATAGATTGGCAGACCCGCACTAAAGTGTTTCAGTGCATCTTAAATCAAGTAATAGGTCAAGGATTCCTGACGGACTTAGTATTGCCTTCCTGGCAATTGACAAAATTTTAAAGGGGATCAATCGATAGTGATCAAGAAGTGGAGAGCTGACTGTGAACCGGTAATTCATCGATATTATCAAGATGTCGTTAATTACTAAAATGCATCAATTAGTTGATTATTAATATAAAAGAAATCAAAGCCATTCAAGAGAAATATGTCAAAAGTAAAGTTGTTAATGAACCAACGTTATTGACTTTTCCCTTCTGTTATATAGCGGAAGCAGTCTTCAGTCAAGTCAATAAATTAACTACCGAAAACAAGAAACAGGTTTGAATATATTTGAAGCAGGGGATTTAAATACACTACCCGATATTCAAAATGTGACGCCGAGAAGGAGTGGCCAGAAAATTATGCGAATTTGGGGTAGACGCACGTCATCAAGTTATGCGAATGATGTGCAATGCGCAGCTCTCCAGCGCACATTGAAGAGGACGTAAGAGAAGGAACTTGCAGAACGTTCAATTTTTGTGCCGTTATTTCTGCTAGGAAACTATCGTAGAAAATTTGTTCTTGTCTCAGAGGACGAGCGTAATACCAGAGAATTCAGGCCGGAGTCAACGGAGGCAGTTCCAGCAGATAGACGATTTTACGAATGGCATGGTTATCGGACTGACAAGGGCATGTTGGTTCATACGGAAAATTTCAGTTGATACACACCGGCATGTGCGATGTGGACGACGGAATTTCACAGGGCGTGTTCTCAGTTGCGTTACGTTTCTGTTTCTACAGTGATAATCTTCGCGTTCGAGTTTGGCGTCAGTGTGGAGACAGATTCAATCCGTCAGCAACTGTGGAACATCCCACCGCGCGACAAGGCGGCATAATGGTTGGGGTCGCAATTGCATACAATTCTTGGTCATCTCTAGTGCGAATTTAGGGTTCTATGACGGCTCAACGATGCGTGGATAATGTGTTGCGCCACTGACATTCCCCTTCTTTCAGGGAGTGCCCAGTGTTCTTTACCAGCAGGATAATGTCCGACTACACACTACTCGCATGAGACAACGTGTTCTGTAATGGTCTAGAGATGATTCCCTAATCCTAAATGCCCTTTCGGGATCGGCCCTGTCTAAATGCCCTTTCGGGATCTCTCACCAATTGAACACATTTGGGATGTGATTGGACGCCATTGGCAGACCCTGCCATTTCCGTATTCCGAGAACGAACTGTGGCAAATGGCTGACAGGAAATGGAGAGCCATTCCTCAGGACACTATCCGTAATCTCATTGACTCTGTACCTAGACGTATTGCTTCGTGTATCGCCGTCCAAGGTCCGTTCGGTTTTACCTTAGGTCGGAAGTCTCATCAGTGGCACATATACTGAGCCGACGCTGTTCTCGCTGTCATATGATTTCATATGTCATATGTCATTCATATGATTGCGAAATAAATATCACTTATTGTTTGTTGCTCTCTCTCTGTTTTCCGAGTTTCATGACTTTCTAGCTACTCCTTCTCGATGCTGCGTTTTCATTGTCGGGTAGTGTATTGAGTTAAGAATTTTATCAAACGCAGCCTTCACATTAAATACTGTCGAATTTTTATAACCATTTCTTAGAAGGCGTCGATGCAAGAAAAATGTTAGATATGTATTTTATTCTGGAAAAAACTAAAAAATTATTAAACAAAATAAAAAAGAAAACCATTTTAAAATCAGAATTAACAAAATAAGAAAAATCATTGATGGAGATGATTTGTTGTATAAAATCAAAGATATAAACCTTAAAATACGAATCAGTTTTATTACGAATGCTATAATACTCTATAACATACAGAATTTAATTTAAAATTATCGTTTTTTGTACTTAATATTACTTTATAAATTATATCGAATAAACATGATTGATTAGCTACATAAAATTAGGCGAAACCTTAACGTCGTGTTTGGCGTATATTTTGAATAACGTAGTCGACGCAAGTGGAGTCATTCTTCATCAAAATAAAATGGAGCTGAAAGACCTGCAGCTGTTGCTCTCGGTTGCCCACAAAGTTGTTTCTTTGACTAATTTTATGTTTACTTTGATGTATTTTTATTCTGTCTTGATTGGTTGGTTATTTGAATATGACGAAGAACAGAAGGAATATGTATACTGCGCAAAAAAAGAAAAAAAATCAGACAGTTCTATATCTCTCGTTCTACTGGGTTGATTGACGAAATTCAAATTACGTTTTTCATGTTTCGAAAGCGTGACTTAGGATATGTATTAGATTTATATACAGCATTGTTCAAATATAGGTATGTTGGTACAAAATCGGACTTTTTCTAAAATGACATGCCAATTTGTTTTCATGTTTCGATTATGCCAAATTCCCAAGTTTTGTAAAAATCGCACGAATAGTTTTTAAAACATTAGTTCTCAAAAGTTTAGCTCCTCAACGTGTCAGGACTGTGTGTTCGGTGCATATTCTTGAAAAATATCTTCGTGAACAGCTTAAAGTCCTGATCTGGAACTGGGAGCTGAATGCAGCTATGTTCTGTGGTAGAATGCTGTGATTCAGTGGTAGAAGAACTGCACTTGAAAGGGATTTAAAATCCTCTTTTATTAAATCACTATTATTTACAAACCACTTCCCAACTCGGGAGGGATACAGAAAGTAAAAGACCACACTTGGGTCTAAAATGAACAATCAGATAAATTTAAAACTAAAGCTAAATAGAAATTAAATAGTCGTCGCTCACAGAGCTTATAACGCGAGGTTGGCCTCTAAACTAAATGGTGCGTAGCAAGATTTACTAATACTAACGCACTTGGATTTATTTCAATAAGCAATCACGTAAAAGTACTATGGCTTAGAATTTAAATGTTAGCTAGTCAGGCGAGCGTCGAATAGAGTGACCGTGATCTGAGACTAAAAGCTCTCTCACACTGAGAGGTTTCTAACTTTCGTTTAAATAGAACTTGGCTGCAAATTAGCATAAACGCGCGCTTCTGCTAACGGGAGGTTGAAAAGGGGAAGGGATAGAAAGATTTAAATTAAAATAAAACTTTGTTAGTTTAACTAAAACCTTACAAATGTTAATTCAATTTGGTATGTATTTATTAATATCTCCTTTTTTATAAAACTTATTTGATCCCTTCTTACACAGTTCGAACTTTAGGTTCATTCAAATAAAATTCGCCCCTTTTTTATGATTTATTTTTAAAATTTGTATTTTTAAATAATTTTTATAAATTTTTCGAAAATAATTTTGAATTATAACCTGTAAAAGTTTTACTATCATCTTAAAGTAGATGTATTTCTAAGGATACCTGCAAAAAATTAGAGCTTTTTATTTAAATTTTCTGAAGATATACGTGAAGAAAAATCGTAAACAAATTTTTGCGTTTGAAATTTGGCATATTTATTGAAAGCTATTATAACGAAAATATGGTTTACGCACTTTGTTAAAATTATTTGAAAGTAGAGCGATGTGACTTTTTTTTTCTCATCCCCAATGTAAAATGGTAGGAATGATGTGATTACCCTGCACAATGGAAGGGAAGGAAAATAGGTTGCCACATATTAACAAATTGGCCAAATGAATTATTCTTCGCTCAAACTGAAAAAAAAATCCGCAAAGTTAAATTTTTGAATTTCTCCGTAAATTTAGCACCAAATTTTACAAAATTTAATGCTTAGACATAATTTGAGTTGTAGAATCGAAACATGAAAAAAAAGGGTATGTTATGTCATAAAAAGTTCGATTTTTTGTGAAAATGCCTATATTAGAACAAAGCTATATATATAAATCTAATATATATCATAAGTCGCGCCTTCGAAAGATGGAAAACGCAATTTGGATTTCGGCCCAGTAAAGCAGGGGATATAGAACTGTCCCTTCTTTTTTTTTCGCAGTGTATCTAAGTGACGGGTACCTTCGTGGAGAACTTTATAAGGAAAACTAGCTCTATGCAAGTTACACGTAGAAAAAAAAGAAATTCCATAAAGCTTGTTCCCAGAGATCTGAACCTAGGTCGGTTGGTTTATTTTTATGACAGGAAAGCAAGCCAGAGCTATCTGGGTAAGTTGAAGGATGCCCTCGGAAAGGATTTTCTAACCGAACCTGGCTCGCTTCCACGTTACACATGACAGAAACCATGTAGGCAGCATATTCGCCTGGAATTGTCCCCAGGTCCAGTTACCAGTGATCAGCGCTTTGCCACCGGTAGACTGATCCCAGTTCGAAATACTAACGGTTAGTGACTTTACCGCTCAGCCGCTGGTTGGTTGAACCAAGGTCGAAACACCAGCGTTCAACAGCGTTACCGCTCGACCGCTTGTGGGCTGAACTAAGATCGAAATACTAGTGTTCAGTGACATTACCGATCTTCTGCTGGTGGGCAAAACCTAGCCCGAACTAACAGTGCTTAGCGGTCTAGTTCGCTTAGTGGATATCGAGGGGCATTTTAGGTAAGTAACCGATAGTAGTAATCGACAACTGATAATAGTAATATTTCAATAACACAATGACAAAACATTTTTACAAAAGTGTTTTGCGATTACAGTCTCTGCTTTAAAATAACGCAGTTGATAAATTAAATCATTTTTCTGCTTAAGGTCACTTGTTAAATTGCAGGAATTCTTACTTTAAGGGTTTTTTTTAATACGAGAGCATTTTTCAAATAAATCAATACATTTACAATGCAAAGCGTTACGCATAAACTGCCACATTCAAGAATTCACTCGGTTTCCCGCTAAATTGAGTTACTTCTAAAGTAAATAAAGCAAATCCTTCTATAAACTTCATTTCTTAGGGGAAAAATGCAATTTAATAAAAAAAGAAAAAATATCGAGTGAAATCTAGAGATATTCGGAACATGCGGGTAAAAATAGAATTTGATTTCAATACAGATGTGCTGAAACAGCCATAAATATCGGCCATAAATTCTGAGATTCTCTGAGAAGATTGGAGAGGCTGTAAGAAAGAAAATGCTCGCTGTTTCTGTCAAGTCAAGCATTATTTTCCCTAACCGATATCTTAAATCCCTTCTTTGCAATTGTAATGAAAAACGGTTGCTTGTTGAGGGATTCGTCTTCTTCCCTGCATATGAAACTAATAAATACATATTTATGGTTTTTCCATCACTGCATATTCGTTCTCCCTGTTAGACACATCTCTAGCTCTGCATCGCCGTAAAATATAAATTTATATATGTGAAATGTCCAGCAAAATGCTTCATTCTAAACCATAAGGGTATATTACCCCGTTATTGTCTATTATGTTTTCCTGAGCTACACGAAAACACGTATATCTGGATGAATTGGAAAACGAAAAGGTATAGATTGAATCCAATTGTTTACGATTATTTCCAGTTCGATGAATAAGATATTATGAGATTTCAGAAGTACGCGTTCAGCTTATTTTTATCGGTTTTTGATTATCCTTCAACTGAAAACGGTGAGCATTAAACGAAGCGTGATATAGAACATTAATCAACCGAAGCGAATGTAAATCTCTGTATCGTAATTTGAAGTTGTTGGCCCTTGATAGAATTCGTATGCTTTTTTCAAAATAAGTCCTAAGTTTTGATTATTAATTTCCAATAATCTTGAATACAGAAGATTTGATGGAAATCAAGAATTAATCAAAGAAATAGCTAATTTTTTTAAGAGTAATGTGACCCAGCAGCACGCCTCTAAACATATATAGATAATTTCATGAAATAAGGGTATAGTATTTTTTTACACATTATTTTTATGAAAATCATATGAATTTAAAGGTACTGTAAACAAAACTGTCATCACCATAGTACTTTTCATTTGTGAATTCAAAATTTTTAGCGCGAAATGGCTATTAGTCTCGAAACATGATTTTGCGCTATTTCACTTTTCTTTTGAGTGTGCTGCCATTCGGAAAAACGTAAGATATTATTCTTTCATATTTAATCTGTCTGTTATCAATTAACAAACTAAACTTTTTAAAAGCAATCGATGCAGTTCTTAAGAATACTACATTTTTAAAATTTTTTTTACTCTGATTGATTTGAATAAAATGCATACAGAAGATATAGAACATTCCCATGTTGTCTAACTACTTCACCTAATATCGTCTAAATGTTTTTCTATTCCAACTGGGCCATCTGTATCTATAATCTCTACTGATAAACCATACTCAATTTTGAAAGAGATCTTTCGGGCAACAGTTAGAATCTGGAACCTTTCAGATCATTTTTCATGGTTTCTAAAGTCATTACATGGCTTCGAAATTTTTGAATTAATTACAAATTATTTACTATTTTTTGTTAATTGTTTTTCGTTTTATTTAACTAATTTTATCATACTTTGATGTAAAATCCTATAATATTAAGTTCATATAATTTTAGGAAACTAATATAGAGTGAATTATTTAATGAACAACGTTTCAAATTCTTAAACTATGGAATAAATTACAGATGGTGAGTTATAAAATCTCTTACAAGTAGAGCTACAAGTTATACACATTCTAACGCGACTTTATTAAAATTGTGTGCACTTAAACCAACATTTTTGCATGTTAATCTGAATACAGGAATTATTACAGAAAACATACGGTACCAGAATACTCGTATGTATACACACCTATAAAAATATATGTAGGCTTTAAGAAGATATGCATATAAACGAAATTGAAGATTTACTTAAATATTTGACAAAAATTCGCGTTTCTGCAGGATCTAGAACTCTTCGCCGTCGCCGTTTTATCGTGGCCGTTTCGCCGTCGGGACATTTTGCCATCAGGACATATTTTTCTTTACATGACTGTAGTATATCTTGCCTTATTATACTCGTATTAAATTTATTTAGTTTAATAATTCTGTTTACCTTTTGTATACTTAACGAAGGTTGTTTGTAATATATATAGTTGTTTACAATTATGAGATATAAAGAAATTATACATAGTTAATTAGAAAATTATGTCAGTATCAAAGAGAACTGGAACTAAAATTCTGACATAACAGAAGTTATATTATCGATTTTAAAATTATGCTGGTATGATATTTAAATGATTCGTCAAAATTTCTTGAAATTTTAATCGGCTAGTTCAGAGGAATGACTCTGCAAGCAGGAAACTGACATTTTTTTAAAAATCTTAATGGAAAACGGAATTGCTTTTGAATTTTGTCAGCACAGTACTCTCTTAAAATTAACATATCATACGAAACGACGTATTCGTATAAAAAGGTACACAAAAACAATTTATACAGAATTTTTATAATATTAAATTAAATTACAAAACTAAACAGAATTATTAAACGAAATCAACTTAATGTAATACGGCAAGATAAAATACAGTCGTATAAATAATAATACGTCCCGACGGCGAAACGCCCACGTAAGACCAGCCACGGCTAAATAGTCCCATTCCTTTTCTACACTAAAATGTACAGAAGCTTTACCTAACATTTTGTCCAAATTATATGCTAAAGGAAGACAGGAAAATTAATGTAAATTTCTATAAAAAATATATGTTAATGGAAAGTTCAAAAATAGGATGTGTTTACATAAATTTATCTAAAAATATGCATTTATTAGAAGTGAATTTAGGACAATTTATTTGTATGCAGTAAATACAAATAAACTTTTGCAAATATATGATAATTTTGTTTCAGTTCTTAATGTTTTTATAGGAAGGGTCATTCATAAATTGCGCACATTTTTGCGTGCAATTTATTAATGCATACTGCTTGGGAAGCAAATAATGGAAATAATCCTTTCATTATGCCTGACTTAATCACATTTAGTTATATTTTAAGAGATTTCGCAGTGATGCTGCGCATGATACAGTAAGAAAGGTTTTTTTCGAATTTGTAATTGATAAAAATCGAGAATTTTACTTGCGAGTAACGATTTAATTTAGTGGAAGAATTCTAGACTACCATCACAGATACCCAAATTAACTCGAGCAATTTCATCACTACTAATCTAAGTGCACGGGTTGAGAGTGTTTCCCTTTGGGATATTACTCAAATTGAGAAATTAACTCTAAATATTCTCAACACTTGCGATATATTACAGAACTGTGTTTCAGAAATATTAACAAAATTCCAACTTTCCCTGATAATTAAATATTGAGAGGTAGCTGCTGTAAATCAATAGCTTCCATTTAATCAAACTTCTATTTGATACAGAGTTTTTTGTATCAGTTTGATTTCATATTAATCACACCTGAAGCTGGATTTATTTAATCTAAGAAATTTGCAGGCTTTTGGAATCTGATTTTGAACTATGATTTCATGAAAGATTTTCTTAACCACTTCACCGTTTTCCTCGAGGCAGAATCTATTTGAAAAGTCTCAATGGCATACATTCGTAGGGATTATAATTACCTCAGAAAGAAACTCTTCGCCTGGTGTTTTCCAACCCTCTCAGAGAGAGGAAATAAAAAGAGGTGATTGATAGCTGAATTAGTCACGCTGTCTCCTTAGTATGATCATATAAAGCTAAATTCACTTAGAAAGACGAAAACGGAAACGCTCTTTCGATCTCTTTTCAGCTGGCATTGCAATGGAACTATTGCTCATTTGAAAGTATACATTTAGAACTTGTCTTTGGTAATTTTCAGCTAAGAGGATAAAAAACGCAAAACAGTATTTTTCTTTTAGCAGGGAGACGACATTTAACACCCTTGAGTGGGACAAGTAGGTAGTTTTTAATGCGTTTTAATAGCTGGTAAAAGAGGGAAAGAAACATTTATAACGTCAGATTCAAAAGTCAAAAGTTTATCTTTAAGGAAAAATAAAGAAGCAAATTTTTTTGTAGGACGATAAAGTGGTTAATAAATTTTTGAGATTTTTCTGAGTTACTTTTTTAATAACTGTATCTTTTTTTTCTTCTATAAACCGAAACCAGAATGAAAATTTACTTGAATCCATAAATAACCATGAATAGGAATATACACAATCAATCGCTCTGGCAGTGTTAAAATATATTAGACTATTAGTGTATTGCTCAAAGTCTGACTAGTGAACATAGGTAGCTAAAAATTATATAATATTATCATTAGACTTAACATTAAAGCTCGATTCTTATTAGACTTAACTAGAGACTTCACTACAAATAGAAGTCAATAAATTAACTGAAATATGAATACGAATACGATAGTACTTTACTGCTAAGTGCAATTTTACAAGCTCGTGGGCCCTTCTATGCTTGTTGCTGAACGTTTCCTGAAAATATATTGCATTGAAATGGAAGCTTGAAGAGGAGATATAACAGCGCGACCCTTTGTTACGTGAATGACGAAGATCATATGTTATTTTAGAGTTTCAGGATGCAAAGCGTTCTTTTACTCTGTGTCAGTTCAATGTTCATCAAGAGGGAAAAAAAGGAGCATGAGCAGATCGTAGAAGAGTATTTATTTCAAGTGGCCGCCATCAGTCCACAAGATAAGAGAAGATAAAGTTCTGGTAAATGTCAGTGAGGAAGAAAAATCAAATATCAATCAATGATGCTAGGAAATTAAAATGTCAGAGAAGTATTTGTACTTCTGTCTGGGAAATTATATTATAACAAAGTGAATTGATACAATTATTTGTATATGTAAGAAAAGAATACAAATGTTTATGGCTAATTTCTGAATGTAATTATGTATAATGTCGATTTTAAGCTCTCTGGGGATACAAGAATTGGAGACGAACCAACCAGGGAGCATTGATGATTTCTATCAGAGCTTTGTTCCGCATAATTTGGGTTTGTTTAACGTGGGTTTTAGCAGCATAATCCCAAATTCGGCTGTTGTAAAGTACAGCAGTTTCCTTATATGCTTGCGAAAAGTTAATTTTTTACCAAAGATAAGACCCAGATATTTAATTTCATTAACCCACTCATCATCAAATCTTGGTAATGTGATGTTCGAGTGTTCTTTACTGACATCTGGATTTATAGATATTGACAGAGATCTTTCAAAGCATGAACCAATTTTCTAGAAGATTGAGGTAATGCTGTAGACGAAGCCGAACTATTGAAAATTTTGAGGCCACTGTTGGCATCTCATCTGCAAAACGAACAATAATTATCTGTGGATCTTTATGTATATCACAGGTATAAAAGATGGTGTATAAATAAGGAGGAAGAACTGAGTCCTCATGCATACCTGGAAAGATATTTCTGGAGTTGAAACAGTAATCCCGATTCTGACAGCGAAGGCTCTATTGTTGCGGTAGGAAGCAATTAACTTTATGCAGTGTCCCGATAAGCTAAGCTTGATGAGCTTATAAATGAGTCCCTGGTGCCATACCCTATGAAACGCTTTCACAGATTCCTCTTCAGGTGTGCAAGAGTTGCAAAGAAGACACTGGTTGAGATGAGAGAATAGTTGTTTTTGCAATCTTTAAAAGTTGGCTGAGAAGGCTAATAGTGCAATAGTTCAGTCAATTTCGTAAGACAATCGTCACCTCCTGATACTGCGATACTGCTGTGTTGATCTGGGGCTCTGCTGCGTAAGCAGTACTTTCCAGAGCAATTACAGAATTCGTTACGGAACCTTAGAAAGAATGGTACATGGAATGTGTCCCTCCTAGGAGGTCTTGGATGATGAAAGAAGAGAAGAGGCGCTTTGCCTTTGTAGCAGCTAGAATCGCAGAGCGTCTAATGCCGGCTATGAACTAGTAGAAAATCCCTGTGGCGGCGGGGAAGAAGACTGTTTCCAACTGTGAGAACAGCGTCAGCTTCCAGGTGATCCTCCTGAATCTTGCAAATTTCTTTTAAATCTAGAAAATGTGTGGCTTCTTAGAAGTTGGTATTAACCTGTTCAGGACTGTGATCATGCGAGTCTCCTTTCACTGCACACTAGATGATATATGTGAGAAGCCTTTCCAAGTCTTAGACCCCTGATCACAGCTGTGTGATTTCAGATCGGAATGTTTTATTTACGCTTTTAATCGACACTAGATGGCGGTTTAAGTCAGCTATATTTCCGAATAATGTTCAGCAGAGCTGTGGCTTTCAATATCCCCTTCCAAATTTTTTTTGAGGGGACGGGAATTAGGTATTTTGAACATGTGAGGAATTCCACAATTAGCTATATTTTATTGCACCCTGGATTTTTGCTCGTATTTTGGCAGAAAACTCAAGAAGGCAGTGTGTAGTATGCAATGAACGTTTCTTAAACAAAATTCGCAAGTAACGTCTCATATTTGCTAAACTAGCAAACGCAGGGATTTGTCCTGAATAACGTTCTGAAATGTATCATAAGTTTCAAAATTTTTAAATATTACTTAGTAATTCTTTTTTTCATTTATCTTACATTTTGTTATGTTCAAGTTTTCCAATATTTTATTTGTATTTTGAATGTTCGTATGTAGGTTTATTATATTTTTGTTATTTATATAAATTATCGAGAAAAAATGGAGAGATTAATTTTTACGTTCGCTAAAAAACTGCTAACGTAGCACAAGATAGATAATTAGACACTAATAGGGCTTTATTAATACGACTATTTTATTTATTTCATTATATTTATGAAATTTGTTTAAACATATCATGTAGATTTACTAATAATTTGTTAAAATTTTTAAAGTGTCCATTTTTTTCCGACAGTATACATAAACAGTTTCTTTATTATTTATTTATTTATTTAATGTCAGTTTCTTTATTAAAAAAACTTTTTTTAAAATAGACTTTCGTAATATTTAACAAAATTGCGAATTTTGTTTAAAATTCGCAATTTTTTTAAATATCACGAAAATGTTATTTCTCTATGTTAAGATACTATCAGTGGTAATAAGTTGTAAATTTCACCGTATTTGATTGCAGTAATGATTTCAAATGAATTTTAAATTACTGTATTTACTCGCGTAAGAGTCGCAGTTTTATTGCTAATTACTTCCTTGTACGAAGTGAAAAGGAAATATTGTAATCGCTAAAAATTTCGCGCAACGTAAGTTCAACGAAATCTATTTTGACCGCTATCGAATGCAGTTTAACGATGTTTTTGAGTAACATTTGTACGTAAGAACAGAATAAAGGATTTTTCCCCCAAAAAAAGAATTATAAAACTGATTTAAAATGGATTCTGAAGACGTTTTTTCGTGGCGTCTGTGCGTACGTACGTACGTATCTCCCATAACTCAAAATCGAGTAGCCTCAGAACGTTGAAATGTTGTATATAGGGCTGCTATGACATGCATATGTACATTTCGCATTTTGGTTGCAATCGGCCGCACCAAATGTATATAAATAATATATATATATATATATCCACTTCGTTATTCAGCTCAGTTTCTTTAGACTTATAAATAATAATATTATAATCTTCACTTCCGAAGATTGCAGACAGCCATCTAACAGTCTGTACGTAACACTCGTCTTAATTGCGATCAGTTTCACAAAGAAAACTCGTTCTTCCTTTTCCTAGCTCTCCACGCCAACTGAGCTGCAACGAAATTGCGACATGAACTGAAAGTCATAAAATGCCAGTTTTACTAGGCCAAATAAAAGACAAAATTATTAAATTGGAACACGTGCCTGATGTAAGTATGTAAAAATATTTTATGTTTTCTAAAAATAAAGTATTTTATTCGGGAATATTAAGTCCGGTGCTTTTATTGGGACACCCTATATAAAAATTTATTATTCTTCTCGCAAAATTTTGTCTGCGGTACCTAGAAGATCAATAAAAAACTATTCGAACCATACATATATTTAATGCTAACATTTACTGAATTATGAAGTTTCATCTAAAGCATCTGTTGTGACCAATCAGCAAAAACATAAAATGACGTATTCGATTCTCCGGTGTTAGAATATTTTGTGATATGTTTGGTGTCTAAGAATTTTCTTTATAATATTGAATACTTCATTGCATTGCGAATATTCTTAGATGTAACTTGATCCGGTGAAAAAGAAAACACATCTATATATCCATTTTGCATTTAATGCATTAATTAAATGATTAGAATTAGCTTTTATATCCGTATTTTGATGTTAATTTTTGTTGTGAAGAAAACTGTGCTATTAGTTTTTGCGCAAAGACCCTGCTGAGTAGATAGAAATAAAAGCGTATTTTCCTGTTTTTTATACTAGTTTTATCGTCTAAAAATAAAAGGTAAAACCTATGAGAGTAATTTAATTACGAAGGAAGTAGTTCATTAAATATAATACAGGGCGACAACATTTGGTGGCAACAGTCTCAAAAGTGATTCAGACTTTTATAGTGATTCAATGCAAAATGCCGTTTTGAGACTAATATCCCTTCTGGGATAAAAAAAATATTTTTAAAACACATTTTTTGCCAGTAAACTGATAGATAAACTCCAAACTTACTTACCTTTCCTTTTTTTTTCATTGCAACTGTGATGCAAACTGATTTCCAATCAGCAGTTTATATTTCACTGTCTTAAAGATTCCTTTGTGACAGTGACACGACAACAACTTAGCCAATAGTTATTTGCCGAAAGGAAATTGAGATGACACGTTGATTTAGCCAGCAGGACATTTAGCTGCGACCACTCAGCCGACGGAATTTATGTCCACGATCGTATACCGGTAGATAATGTCGGTCATTTGACACTCTCGGTCTCAAGCTAGTGCTGTTAATAAGCGTGTCAGAATTACGAAGCGTTGATTCTTTGCCAATATCCTGTGGAGTGCCTATCGTATTCAGTGTCTACGAAACTATGATGAATGTAAACGTACGAAATTATTACCGTATTTATCATTAATGCATAAAAAACATTCCGTATTTTCCTGTTTTTAACTACTTTTATAATCTGACAATCGAGTTGGGGAAACTCATTAAATTAAATGACTTACACGAGTCAATTAATTTGCGAAAAACGGAGTTAGAATATGAACATAAAAATTGAAAAGCTTTCATGCTCTCACAATATTATTTCTTTAAGAAACTACATTCCAATAAGCGCACATGGCAATATTAACAATACAATATTTGACGATATTGAGCCAATATTTGACAGATATGTGACGGTAACTGAACCGGAGCACATGATGTTCGTCTATATTTTGTAAAATCCCAGGGGCCCCTCACAGGACTGAGTCTTCACCGCGGTTCTTAACAGGATATCGAAATATTGAAAAGGAAGGGGAAGAAGCAAGAGACTCAGATTTCGAAAGCTAGAACACATGATTAGCATATAAGACTAAAATGAGCGGAAATGTAAATTATCGAAGTAATGAAATCACATATTTTTAAAGTTTCTCAAGTGTGAAAACACCTGCCACGCCAGGGTAGCTCAATAAAGAATCTGAACAAAATACGTTTCAAATAGGAATGCAAGGGATGGGTCAAAATGCTAATAGAAAAATGCAAATACAAACTGAGTAACCGAATAAGAATTAAAATAATAAAAAAATGTAAATTGCAGACAAATTAGCGTCAGAATGAAAACTGCGCACGGCAGACGAAGGGGAATATTTAGCAAATATTTTTTAAAATGTTTAGAATCTAGCGCTAGACGGAAAAATAGGCGAGAAAATATGTTAAATGAAAAGATTTTTAGATGGCTTGAGTCCCTGAATTCCAAATACTTCAGATTATGTAATGGGGAGAAAATGTTAGAATGCGTAAATTAAGAAAGTCGACTGAACATTTTCCTAGATGACCATTTTAAACGGTTTGTGAGCTTCAGCAAAATGCAATGTTACTAAACTTTAGAGATCACTTAGCTGAACGATCACTGAAATCCCATCATTTCGCAACCTGATCGATTGAATCAAAATAACGGCAGTCTTGTTATTGAGCAGACAACGATGAAATTATTCAGTTTGCCAAGGTCGTAAGGTTTACAGGAAATCCACTCGTACTTTTTTGTAAAGCATGTATTTCAGATTATACAGATTTACCTGTCATCATTTACAGAGTTTCCAAAGTCACACCTGAAGCGTAACGGACTACTTTGTTGCAAATATACCAAAGAGTATTCAGATATATTTGAAAATCTGAAATTGTTTTTTTAATCGCATTTACAATACACTGTTATTTCCATTTGTCGTCACTAGGATTTGTGAAGTGTAAGTTGCCGTTGCATATATTGACCTATATATCAGTCTAAAAAATGTTAATATGGTAATATCAACTTGTTGTACATTTGTTCGTGAAAGGCGAGAAAATGTATTTATTCACTGCACGTTGAGGTAAAGATAATTTTATTAAAAGATAATTTCGTACGTTTACATTCATCATAGTTTCGTAGACACTGAATACGATAGGCACTCCACAGGATATTGGCAAAGAATCAACGCTTCGTAATTCTGACACGCTTATTAACAGCACTAGCTTGAGACCGAGAGTGTCAAATGACCGACATTATCTACCGGTATACGATCGTGGACATAAATTCCGTCGGCTGAGTGGTCGCAGCTAAATGTCCTGCTGGCTAAATCAACGTGTCATCTCAATTTCCTTTCGGCATATAACTATTGGCTAAGTTGTTGTCGTGTCACTGTCACAAAGGAATCTTTAAGACAGTGAAATATAAACTGCTGATTGGAAATCAGTTTGCATCACAGTTGCAATGAAAAAAAAAGGAAAGGTAAGTAAGTTTGGAGTTTATCTATCAGTTTACTGGCAAAAAATGTGTTTTAAAAATATTTTTTTTATCCCAGAAGGGATATTAGTCTCAAAACGGCATTTTGCATTGAATCACTATAAAAGTCTGAATCACTTTTGAGACTGTTGCCACCAAATGTTGTCGCCCTGTATTATATTTAATGAACTACTTCCTTCGTAATTAAATTACTCTCATAGGTTTTACCTTTTATTTTTAGACGATAAAACTAGTATAAAAAACAGGAAAATACGCTTTTATTTCTATCTACTCAGCAGGGTCTTTGCGCAAAAACTAATAGCACAGTTTTCTTCACAACAAAAATTAACATCAAAATACGGATATAAAAGCTAATTCTAATCATTTAATTAATGCATTAAATGCAAAATGGATATATAGATGTGTTTTCTTTTTCACCGGATCAAGTTACATCTAAGAATATTCGCAATGCAATGAAGTATTCAATATTATAAAGAAAATTCTTAGACACCAAACATATCACAAAATATTCTAACACCGGAGAATCGAATACGTCATTTTATGTTTTTGCTGATTGGTCACAACAGATGCTTTAGATGAAACTTCATAATTCAGTAAATGTTAGCATTAAATATATGTATGGTTCGAATAGTTTTTTATTGATCTTCTAGGTACCGCAGACAAAATTTTGCGAGAAGAATAATAAATTTTTATATAGGGTGTCCCAATAAAAGCACCGGACTTAATATTCCCGAATAAAATACTTTATTTTTAGAAAACATAAAATATTTTTACATACTTACATCAGGCACGTGTTCCAATTTAATAATTTTGTCTTTTATTTGGCCTAGTAAAACTGGCATTTTATGACTTTCAGTTCATGTCGCAATTTCGTTGCAGCTCAGTTGGCGTGGAGAGCTAGGAAAAGGAAGAACGAGTTTTCTTTGTGAAACTGATCGCAATTAAGACGAGTGTTACGCACAGACTGTTAGATGGCTGTCTGCAATCTTCGGAAGTGAAGGTGCACTTAATGAAATAACAGTTCAGAGAAAGATAACGAAATTTGAGGAGACAGGCTTGAGAGCAGATATTAAAATACAACGCTCTGTTGAAAACACGGCTGTTTTTCTTGACAGTGTGATTGCAAGTCCCCAAAATTACGTTTTTAAAGAGAAACGGCAACAAATTTAAGGATTAAACTGAATGTGTAGCCACCTCGACGGACTAAAAAATGAAAATGAATTTCATCGAGTGAGTGCCTTAGCGCAGAGCAATTCATAGAGAATATATGCCATATATTACTTCCAATTCTTAAATCGACACATTTACCTGTTGTACATATGTTAAAAGATTTTAAACAAAGTATTTTATTGGGCATTTTAAATTTGTCCCTTTTGTTGGGCCACTCTATATTTAGTTTAACAGTTAATTAGGGGATCTCAACCGGAAAAAATTCCTCTAAATTTCATAATTTTAGGAGGATGCGGTCAGCCTTTTAGTTAGATGTTAATTCTTTAGTTTAGGAATATAAAATAAATTTTTATTCAAGGTGTGGCATTTGTTAACATTTTCTCTATATGGTATTGTTTAATTTAGAAAAACGATAAAACGATCATTTAAATAATTGCATATGTATTTTTCGAGTTTTAGAAGGGAGGGGAAGGGTCTGCAGTAAATCTTCTAGCAATAATGATAATAGTGAATAGGATAAAACAGGTTAAGAACCGTTGGTTTAAAGTTAAAAACGATTTCCAGAAACACCTGGCATAGTAACAATTTAAAGCCTCATTGTAGTCCAAATGGGCATTAGCCCAGAAGGGTTATTACTCGTGAAACGACATTTTGCGTCGAATCACGATGAACTGCTGTATGACATTTTGTTGGCACCACATATTATCTCCCTGTATTATATTTAAAGAAATTAAATAATGAAGAATCTGCGTGAATGTATGTATATACGGGCACCTGAGAGACCGAATTTTGGATTTATTTTACTGTCTGTTTCATACTCTGTAAAAGATTAACGAATGTTCTATTAAAATACTCAACAATTTCAAAGCGAACATTTGCAACCCTGTAGGGAACAAAACATTTTCAACTTCAGCGCATCTGACTGTCTATCGGAAAGTCTAAATATTTGTAGCCCAAATGCTCTTGAAACATGTATGTATCTGTAAATGAAACAAAATCTTCCGTTAGGGCGCAATATACAATCTGAAAGCTTTCAGATTTATTTTATTATTAATTTTATTATTATATATAAGTAGTTATACGTAGTTATACTACTTATATTGTACAATAACTATGGAATGTAGGGCATAAAAATTATTTGACAAATTTTCAAAACCGTTTGCTTCTAAATATTTCCTAGTATCATTGAAACGACAAAAAATAAAAAATTTGAAATCAATTAGATTCTTTAAATACATGAAAAAAGTGTTTTTTAATAAAATTAATAATTTTTAATTCTCTGCACAATAACTTGATAAACTAAGTTCTGCAAATATTTTATTTGAGCTTAGTTAAAAACCTTTTTTCAACATTTAATTATTTTAGCTTCTGAAACAAAGTATACCTATGTTAGACTTAAGGTATCTTTTGTAAACACTTTCGTTAAAATTATTTACATAAAACTGGCTTTTGATCTTGCTGAAAATATAGTCATAATTGAATAAAATACCTCGTGTATGAGGCAAAAAAACGAAGACCCAGAGGCGAAGGAAAAAAGCTCTGAGATTTAAAAAACTCATTATCATTTCATGTGAGAAAGGACATAAGAACAGATTTTTTTAGCTAGTCTCCATTCTGAAGGTTAAACAAAGCATCACCTATGAAGAGAAAGGGAAATGATTAAAACAAAGCGAAAGGGAAATTAGAGGAATGTTTTTTCATTGAATTTGAACACATCTGCGAAATTTAGAAACCAATGTTTTGAAGCATATGAAATTTAAAATATATATACCTTTTATCGCTCGTAATTTTTCAGCTGGCGCATGTCAAAAAATTAAGGTGATATGTTGTTGTTTATATGTTCATACTAGTATTCTCCCCATTCTCTTATTTACGAATCGTGTAAGCCAAGGGTTCAAATGGGGCCAGCATGGATCCCCTGATCGTCGATGAAATTTTTAAGTGCTTAATGGTGATCAAGGTGTCAACTAGGGGTCGGTAGCTGAATATACAACGGTTACGCATGTACTTTCATCATCAAGATTGTATTCATCATAAAAAAAATGTATTAATAAAGTTGCTAATAAATTGTTTATAAATATGATGTTGTATTATATAGTAAAGAGAGAAATCATATAAAATAAATGTAAGAAAAATGCACTAAAATAATTTAATATATTTTAAAAATCAACAAAACTTCCTTAAAAATATATACAATCTGATACATAAATATGCAAAATTAACAACTAAAACGTAAGAGAGGAAAACGCAATACAAATTACGAAGAACACTAAACTGGAATAAAAAACAAGAAAGCAGGTACAGTTTCTTTAAACGAGGTAATGAAAAAGTTAAATTAAGTAGTTTTACGTCAAATATTAAAAATTTTGGATAAATATATCAAACGCAGCAATCACAATAAATAAAATCGAATTTTTGGGCAATAAGAATGTGATTTGTTTCTGAAAACCCGTTTATATTTGTAACGTTATAAGTACTAATAATACAAAAAAATAACTAAATACTGTTACGGATTTTGTATTTAGTTAGTTATTTTTGGTAGAATTGTAATTAAAATTGCTTTAATTCCCAGTGTAATGCAGCGCGGGGCGAGTTTTAAGAGAAAGCAACGCCGACAAAGTAAAATACAGGAGTACGTGCATTTAATAAGTAGGTATCTCCTAGTTTATATTTAAATTGAAATAATGCAGTTGTGTGTTAGCTGTATCTGTAATTCTACTATTTGCTTTCCTGTAACATCGAGAAATTACGAGAAGCTTCTTGTGACTGATTAAAAAGCTTATAAAAGCTGAAGAGAAACATCTCAGTTCAGTTGTTTACTGATTTGTTATTGACTGTAGAGAATTCGCGGTGAGATCAGATTAGCTTTCTCTGCGCTTTGAATTGTGTTGCAGTTAACGTTTTAGGGGTTTAAAATATGACTTTTGGGTGATATTGTACGAATATCTGTGAGAAAAAATTTCAGTATTTTGTTTTATTTCTTGTGATAAGAATAAATTTTATTAACATTTCATCAGACTTGTGCATTCAATCTATTACGAACCCGTACGCACGCAAAAGTACAAATCGATAAATCATTTTTTTTTCCAAAACGTTTGTTTATATTCTTTAACCTAATTGTTGTCTTTATGTTATTTACGCGCAATTACTTGTATTACGATTACGTTTTGGACTGCATATTATCGATAAAATTGTAAGAGGTCGATGAAGAAAAGTATGCTTTAAACGCAGTTGATCTACACCCCCCCCTCCGAAAAAAGCGTTGGTAATCCTTTTATCAAATAAATGAAACGAAGCAAAGCACTTTATGGAGGAAACGCAGAAAATTATTTCAAATAACATAACATTAGGCGAAACAACAACGTTGTGTTTGGCGTAGATTTTAATAACGCCAAACGCAAGGTTGTTACTTTGCCTAAATTTATGTTTAACTTTGGCATATTTCTATCATTTAAAATAAGTTAACAGCTAAAAAAGGTTTATGCGTTTTTTGAATAAACTTTTTAGGTTTCATACACAACCAACATGAGGACAATCATTCAGAAATAAGAACTAATCCAATATCATTTAATTAAGTCCTTCAATGCAAATTGGGGCTTCACAAGCGTTGTGTTTTATAACATGCAAATTTAGAGAAAACACATTTGAAATACTATTTAATAAAATGTGAAGTACGTCGTCAACGCAGCTTATTGCTAATACATTTATCCTGACTAATATCCTAACTGCTCTTTGCTAGTCTAAACTTAATATCGCCATAACTGGATATGAAATATATGACACACGGACTGAAATTATTCAAAATTATTTACATATAATATAAATTAAAATTTAAACTTACTGGTTATCAAAAATGCGTGTGGTATCAGGATTTGTGTTTCAAATTAGTATGCGTTTCCGGTGTAAAACGGTTTGCTACTGGAACCAAACTAAAGAGACACGTGCGGCTCGTTAAACTCAGATTAAATATTCCCCGATATGCAGTGCCAGCGCCGGAGACGGTGCAACTGATACGGTCACACGGATCTGCCACACCTAACCCTCTGACCATAATTACACAATTAAAAAAAACAGGTTTTCTACATGCTAAATTAGACGCCTTTGTAATCTTAGTTTCTGTGAACACGATAAGAACGCTTCCGCATATATTCAGTCTTAAAAGGTTGTAGGGTTATCATTATTTTAAGTATCTAGTTAATTATCATTTCAGCTTTCCTATTACTTCCCCTTTCCGTTTCCTCACCAGAAGGCAAACCAGTTAGGAAATATTTATTTTGAGAGTTTGGGATTTTAAGATTCAGCGTGTTTCTGCCTCTGGAGGAACGTTACTAGCTTTCGCGAAATGTAATTAGTAAGGTAAAATTTTAATTCTTCGGCTTTGAGCTATTGCTATCGACATTAAAATTGTTTCTACGGTAAGAAGTTATGACCCAACTTCGCGTTAACTCAGTTGTGTAATCTTCGACGACTATGCTTAGTTTAAATTTGAATTTCACCGTTACCTTAAGTTGAATCTCCACAAGTGGTGGTTAATTTGTAAGCACGAGACGTGCATTTTATGTTCAAGTTTCGATTTAATAAAAAGGTTGTTTTAAACCTTTGCAAGGCTGCGGTGTTACTTCTGACCAACCGATAATTCGCTTGAACTCTGTTAGGACTTTGACACCTGTCATGCACATGCTCGGTAAGAGGAAGCTACCAACCAAGCCCTGCTCGTGTGAAAAAAAAACTGTCTATCTGAAAAGCGGAGAGAAAGCAAAATCTGGCTACGAGAAGAAGAAAATGTGCTTGATGCGAGAAAGACGGAGGCTCGTGAGAAACATTTTTGAATTGATTATTTTTGTATTCCAAAGTTTGAAGTTGATGTGACTATTAAAAAGAACTGAAAGGTTAAATGTAATAGTTGTGCGTTTTTAATGTAATTGTGGAAAAAATACTTTGTGAAAAGAATATATATATATATATATATTTCAATAAAATATAGTTCATGTTATCGTTAAACCTTCATTAAGTGTGCCAGTTTTATTTCTGCGAATAGAGTCGACGAATAACATTCATAAGTGGATGAAAACGAACCCGAAGAGATGAATTGGTCAAGGATCATGACAGTGGCGGCAGCTGGTCGGATGCATATTTGTCGACTCGGAAAAAGCTCAAGTAAATGCCTTACGAATGCTGCGAAGCATATTAAGTGGAACAGTTATCTTCTACCAGGTTCTCTCGTTTAAGTGTATTATTTATCATTTTTTATGAAACATTTGCTGTTAATGTAACGGTACACTTAAAGAAGTATTTTATAACACAGGAATTATCAGTGTGATTATCATATGATACTTGAATTACTTTGAAAGTGCATTTATCTTTTATTGTATGAGTGAATGAGTATTAATTTAACTAATGCTTGTGTTTTATTTAAGAGATATGATTGCATTAATTCTCATGCATTCATTAATTTTTGATTGCTTATATATACTCATTAATTTTTTTTTTTTTTTTTATTGAATATTTGGATGTTGTGCATATTTAATGCAGATACCAGGTGTTTATGATTCACTAGAAGTTCAAGACTTGATGTAAAATTTTATGTACAGAGATTCAGTTTTGATTTTCTGTTATTTTAATTAAGTTGAACATAAAGTCCCATAATGTCATTTTTGACCAAACATAGAAAGGCTGATCTAGTCGCCCTTGCACAAGAGTTTGGTGTTGAAGTGTTGCCTACATTTAGAATTTTGGACTTGAGGGAAAAAATTCTTGCTAGTGAAAGCTATGAGGAGCAGGTAGCAAAGGACCTTCTGAGTGTTATCATTACAGATAGGGAGGCAAAGGAGGAGAAGGAAGAAAGGGAAAAAGAACGCGAAAGAGTAGAAAGAAAAGAAGAACGCGAAAGAGTAGAAAGAAAAGAAGAACGCGAAAGAGTAGAAAGAAAAGAAGAACGCGACAGACAAGAAAGGGAATATAAACTAAAGTTAGAGGCAGAGGAGAGGATTGCCATTGAGAAGTATAAGGTAGATTGTCAGGATCGTTACTTGAATAGGAGTACCACACCCGAACGGGGGGAGAATGGGAAGGAAAGATCAGTAGAAGAGTTAACGAGAACAATCAGGTTATTGACAGTAAAGGTTCCAAGTAGAGCAGATGGCTGGGACTATTTCTTCTCCAGTTTAGAAAGAGCTTATATCAATGAAAGTGTCCCTGATGAGTATAAGGCCAAAATTTTGATTTACCTTTTGGGAGATAAAGCGGCAAATTTATTAACATTGATAAGGGAGGATAAGTATGGGAATTATGAAGTAATAAAGGAAACTGTGTTGAAAGAATTCAAACCGTCACCTCAGGTATGCCTGGAGAATTTCAGGAAAGCAAGACGAAGTTCAGAAGAGACCTTTGTCCAGTTTTCTACTAGAGTTACTGCCATGTGGGAAAATTATGTGAAATCAAGGGGGGTGACAGACTTTGAAGGTCTTAATCAGTTGGTGGTAGCGGACAAAATCTACCAGACCCTTGATACAGAAACTGCAGTACACATAGGTATAAGGCAGGGAGACTCGTGGTTCAAGCCAAGAGAGCTTGGAAAGGAGTGTGACATATTCTTTGCGGCTAAAGGGAAGTCCTACAACGTACGTAGGGAAGCTTGTGAAACTAAGATGCTAAATGAGGTAATAGGTGAGAAACCTAAGGTCGAAGAGAGACGAAGCGGTCGGCATGAGTCAGAAACCATAGGGAAAAACACAGGGAATGTTAAAGGTTTAACATGTTTTGTATGTGGTTCAGCTTCGCATTTTAAAAGGAACTGTCCTCAGATTAAAGGTTCTAGGCAGTATAACCGAAATGAGGAAAAGGATAAAGCTAGGGTAAACTGGGTAAAAAAAGGTCAGGATAATGATATCCTAGCGGACAAAGTTGTGGTAGCTCGTGTGGATCCTTTGGGGAAGCCAGGGAATGTAAACAACTATAAGCTGTGTAAGTTGAAAAGGGTTCCTATTAGTGTGAATGGAACAATAGGGGAGGCCCTCGTTGATTCAGGAACAGAAATTACGGTGGTTAAAAAGGAGTTAACCAAAAATCTCCAACTGGAGGAAGGATCGAGCATATATTTGAAGGGTATATTTGGTCCAGCTGTTAAATGCCCTTTGGTAAACATTCCACTGGGTATCACTGTAGGAGAAAGTTCCAGTGTCACACATCAAGAGATTTTGTGTGCAGTTGCAGAATCTCTAGCAGAGGATGTGTTGCTTCCTCCGGAAGTATTCACCATGTTAGGGGGTCAGTTACATGACACAGGTGAGGTGGTAGAGAACTTACCTGAAGAAACCACAAACATCCTAGAGGTTAGGAGAAATGAAAAGTCTGTGAAGGTAAACACAGGGAAACTAGAAAGAAACACTAGTGTGGGAAGGAATCTCGATGAGAAAGAAAAGGTGGAATCAAGTGAAAGCCAAGAACCTCAGTCAGGAAGACTATGTACAGCGGATATTTTTAGAAGAGAGCAGGAGACTTGTGAATCTCTGGCAGGAGCATGGGAGAATGCTCAAAAAGGAAAGGGGAATTATTATACAGTGGATAACTTTCTCTTTCATAAGGACAAAATTCTTGGGGAAAGCGTGGGACAATTAGTTGTACCTAAGAGTCGAAGGGAGGAAGTCTTGCAGTTAGCACATTGCTCGGTGTTTAGTGGCCACATGGGGGTAAAGAAGACTGTGGAGAGAATTAGATACTCTTTCTATTGGGAAGGTCTGAGGTTAGACGTCCAGAAATTTTGCGAGGCGTGTAAAGAGTGCCAGTTGACTAGACCAATTAAAACTGTTGATAGGACACCAATCACCCCAGTAACGAGGCCAGATCTGCCCTTCCAAATTGTAAACATTGATGTGATAGGTCCGATTGATCCTCCCAGCTCTAAGGGGCATAAGTATATATTATGCTTAGTTGATCAGCATACCAGATGGGCAGAAGCAATACCCCTAACTAGCCTCTCTGCCAAGTCGACTTGTGAGGAGTTATTACATATTTTTTCAAGAACGGGTATTCCAAATGTAATTGCATGTGACAATGGAACAAACTTTAAAGCAGATTTGACTCAAGAATTTGAGAGACGAATAGGGGCCAGTCCTAAGTTTTCGACCCCTGGGTATCCTCAATCTAATGGATTAGTTGAACGATTTAATGGTACTTTAAAAAGAATGTTGCATCATGTCATCAGAGAAGAAGGTAGGGGGTGGCATTTGCAAATTCCTTATGTGTTGTGGGCCTATAGAGAAGTACCCAACTCAACAACTGGGGTGGCTCCATTTCAACTAATGTACGGCAGGACACCTCAAGGACCTTTGTCGATATTAAAATCATCATGGACAGGAAAACATGAAAATTTACAATTAGATGCAACTCCTGTTTATACATATTTACAAAATCTAAAGGCTAGGTTTGAGAAGGCAGCGGAGCAGGCAAAGCTCACAGCTGAAATTCAACAAGAGAGGACAGCACACTATCATAATTTAAGATCTACCGTAAAAACGTTTAAGGTGGAAGATAAGGTGATAGCCTTGATTCCCGATTCTAATAATAAGCTTTACGCTAGATGGCAAGGTCCTGCATATATATTTGAACAGAAAAGTCCTCACTCTTTTGTAGTACGAATGCCCGATGGAACCAAAAGGCATGTTCATCAGAATTAGATTAGACTTTATGTAGTTAGATCTCAAGCAGTAAATGTCATCTTGGAGAAGAAGAGTTTGGCGAAATTGAATCTACACCTGTCAACAAGGGAGGAAAAGCTTTTTCTGAATCTCTGGAAGGATTAGAAATGTCTAATTTAGATTCGGTCCAAAGGAGTAGACTTTTAGGGCTACTGAGGAAATACCAAACATTATTTACACGTCCAGTGCAACCAGCCCGAGTAGGTACACACAAGATCGAACTTATTCCTACTGCTATTAGGAAGAAACCCCACTGCTATGGAATACCTATGGCATATCGCAAAGCAGTAGATGGGCAGATACGTGAGTTACTAGAATTAGGATTAATTGAACCTTCTGAGTCAGAAATTGCTCATCCTATAGTTTGTGTGGTGAAAAAGGATGCTACAGTTAGAATGTGTATAGATTTTAGATCATTGAATGCTGTTACAAAAACTCCAACATTTCCCATGAAGGACATGCAGGAGTTGGTTTTTGTGGCGGGTGCAGCTAACTGGCTGACAAGCATCGACCTTCGAAAAGGGTATTGGCAAATCCGAATGGATGAAAGGAGCAAACCCTTGACTGCATTTGCGACATCTAATGGAGTGTACCAGTGGAGAACAATGCCTTTCGGTTTATCAGGAGCCTCGGGGACATTCCAGAGGGAAATGAATCGTGCTTTACAGAGTCATAGCGATTATGCTCAGGCATATATAGATGATGTGGTGATTTTCTCGAAAACATTTGAGGAACACTTGAAACACATTTCTCTGGTCCTGGACACCTTAGAAAAATTAGGATTTTCTGTACGTTTGGACAAATGTGCTTTTGCAGCTAAAAAAATCAAATATTTGGGGCATATAATTGGAGGAGGCAAGCATGGTCCTGATGAAGAAAGGGTCAAAGCAATTAGAAAACTCGTCAGGCCAGTCACAAAAAAAGATGTGAGATCGGTTTTAGGATTAATGGGATTTTATCGATCTTATATTCCTAATTATGCAGAAATATCGGCACCGTTGACAGAGTTGACTAAGAAGAGGCATGCCAATATTGTTCAATGGGGGGAGTTGGAACAGAATGCTTTTAACAAATTAAAGGATACTTTGTGCCAAGCGACATCTCTGGCCACACCAAATATTGGAAAGCCATTTCAGATCCATTGTGATGCATCCAATTTGGCGGTAGGCTGCTGTTTAACCCAGAGAGACGAGAGTGGTAACTATTGTCCTATTGCATTTGCAAGCCAAAAGCTTTCTCAAACTCAGAAAAATTGGGCAAGCATTGAGAAGGAAGCTTGGGCAGTCTTATTTGGCCTGAATAAATTTGATAAATGGATCTATGGGGCTCAGGTAGAAATTATAACGGATCACAATCCTCTCAGATATTTGAACGAAACTACTCCTCGAAGTCCAAAATTGACGAGGTGGGCTTTGGCATTGCAGAAATGGAACTTGCGAATTAGTCATAGGCCAGGGATGCAGCACCAAAGTGCTGATGCTCTCTCACGTCTGGATCAGATATAATATGAGTAATATAATTTGTTTTTTTCTTTGCTTTCTGTATGATTGTATCTTATATTGTTTGTTCTGTTTTGTTTTATTTAATATTGTACGAGATTTGTATTGTGTAAAAGTAGTGTACAGAAAATTTGCTTGGATATTGATTAATGAAATACGTCCTAAAGAAAGGACAAATTTCATTCTGGGCAGGGGCGTGTCATGCACATGCTCGGTAAGAGGAAGCTACCAACCAAGCCCTGCTCGTGTGAAAAAAAAACTGTCTATCTGAAAAGCGGAGAGAAAGCAAAATCTGGCTACGAGAAGAAGAAAACGTGCTTGATGCGAGAAAGACGGAGGCTCGTGAGAAACATTTTTGAATTGATTATTTTTGTATTCCAAAGTTTGAAGTTGATGTGACTATTAAAAAGAACTGAAAGGTTAAATGTAATAGTTGTGCGTTTTTAATGTAATTGTGGAAAAAATACTTTGTGAAAAAAAAATATATATATATATATATCAATAAAATATATTTCATGTTATCGTTAAACCTTCATAAGTGTACCAGTTTTATTTCTGCGAATAGATTCGACGAATAACATTCATAAGTGGATGAAAACGAACCCGAAGAGATGAATTGGTCAAGGATCATGACAACACCAATGATAGTTTATGCTACCAATGAATGCCGAACTCTGTAAGATGCACGCGTTTTTCACGTATCCCATGGCTCGAGGGTTAAGAGTTTGAATAATTTTAAAGAAACATCAAGAGGTAAAATTTAGAGTTGGCAAAACTTTTAGAATTTAGGAAACGCAGTGGGCAACGTAATTTAGAACTCGCAAAGACTGCACTGAAAACAGAATTTAGACTCGGAGAGATTCCACAAGGCAATAGAACTGAGGACTCGCAGAGATTCCACGAGAGAGCGGAATTTAGAGCTCGTAGAGATTGCATTGGGCAGTATAATACGTAGTGTCGGCCCTGCATGTTATTCAGTGCGTTTAATTTTTGTATTCTGTACTTATTGCACTGCAAAGAAATGACACGCGGTATATGGAACAGTCAGCTGCCTATATACGCATCATATACCTCTATAATATATATGTATATACGTGTAATAATCCAACTGTATGTATATTTTTCTATTTCTTAATGCATTACAAAGCAATTACACGCTGTATATATATGAGTAATTTGTGTATGTAAGTATAATACCGTATACGTGTAATTGAGATGAACCTCGAGTTCACCAGGCAATAGTGCCCTTATTCTCCGGTGTAAAATGTAAAATGTATGCGTGTAGTTGCTTATTTGGGCATTGTATCTAATGTTTCTTTTGACATATTCATTGCTTCTGAGATATATTTTGCCAGCTACAGTTTATCTGCTTGTATTTTCATACTATCAGGTATTGCTGCATATTTTACTACACACTAGCTTCGAAGTACGTTACTTATTATATTACTGTTATCAGTGCATACAGCACAATCAAAGACTTCCAATCAAAGACATAACACAAACTAATCGAAATGATACAATAATTTAAAATTTTTGCCTCTTAGCTTGCACTTTAAACAAACCCTTCACTCACTATATGTGGGTGAATTGCTGCCATTACCAATTATTTAAATTTCATACATGAACTACTGATACCACATAAAGATTGCAGCCAAACCTAAATGCTTGCTGTTAAGGTCTTGGAAGATTTTGTAAACTAAAACTCCAAATTAAAGAAAGATACCCACCGCTATTTCTGGAGTTTGGACTAATTCATACTATTCAAGAGTGCACAGACTATAGCTTAATTTTCAACTTCTGTTTGGCTAACTTTGACCTATCTAGAAATAATTTTAAACAGATTAACAAAATATTCTTCAAAGATCAGTGACATGAAAATTAGCCATTTGTATCCTTAAATGAACCGCTAAATCGTAATGTAAGAAAAAGCTAAAATTTTGCCAATTCACTTTCTCGAAATGCTAGATGCATTATATGCTTCAATATATTTTAATACGTATTCAAGTCAAAGTTAACGAAAAATTAGTAAAAGACTTCACATTAAAAGAATAATAATAATAAAAGTCTGAATGGGTAAAGATTTGAAAGTTCGCCTGAAAGAGCCCTTTTAAAGTTTAACATGGTTTATGAATACAAATTTATCAGTAGATACGGCATAGATTAAGTCAGTAGAGAAGACGAAACATATTATAGAATTAGATGACCATGCATTTAGACTAACATAGAAATGTTACATATCTTTGTTATATTTCAAAAGTGAAAAAATATATAAAATAATTCTATAAAAATGTTTAATGCGTTTAATTAGTGTTATTATGAATTAAATGCATTTTATTTAGCTGAGTCAAATATAAAATAATAATAACAATAATATTGTTGCCTGCGCTCGGGTTCGTAATATATTGAATGCACACAAGTCCGATGGTAGATTAACAAAATTAATTTTATAAAAAGAAACACTTCAGAGTTCTGGAACTTTCCACACAAATACTGGTACAGATCTTCACTGTATCACAGAGCACAACGAGTAGTTACCCTTCGAACTACTAAGATCGTTAAACACAACAAAATGCAAAACGCATCTAAAAGGCGAAGTTCTCCAAAGTCACTCTGAGCTAATAACAGCAACGCTCCGCTATATAGTTTCCACCCGGCCGCCGAGATATTTATAGTACTTTCCGCTTCTTGAAATTGCTAGACGGCATATGAAGGCCAGATATAGTTACCAATTACATTTATTCATTTACAATACCCGTTACGGAAATACAGGAACCGGACCAAAAAGTCGCCAAATGGTCGCCAAGATCGATGAATTTTGGAAATTTCTAACCAAATTTGGCCAGAAGTATTAGGTTTCAAAACCGTTGCTAGCTTAGCGATATCTCGGCAACTCTACGTTAAATAGACTTGCTCTTGTAGTCTTATTTTTTCGGCATCCTTTTTTTCCTCGGGTTTTCATGCTACATTATACGGAAAAATATAACAATTTCATATATAATTTCAGTAAAACTATCTGTGTACAAAATTCGTAACAATATTCTTAACAACTGCGTATATTGATATTAAATTAACTAACTTTGTTCATCATGAGCAGACAGAAGGAATTTGGAAGATAAATATCGTACATTTTTCCGATTGCAACAGACTTAATTGAAAAATGAAACAAAGCATAAAAGTGGAACAATTCAAAATCGCGTTTCCAGACTAATAGCTCTTCTGGGCTACTAAAAATAATGGGCTGTTTATAAACTTTTACTACATTACAAGAAACATACCTGCATATTTTAAAGACCTTTAATTTCTTAAACCAAAACGAAGCATTTTTATTGCTCTTCGTACACTCAGTAGCTTAAACATCTCTAAATCTTGGTTCCTAAGTAAAATTGACAACTGAGTTATCTTCTAAATAAATCAATCCAATATGGATTTCGTAAATCTAATATGGATTACCTGAATCTAATTTGGTTTCAAATTCCATCAATCAAGTCTTGTTTCTAAGTTCATCGAAAAGCGTCTAGCAAAAAGAAAGAAAATGTTCAAATACTGCTATTGAACAGCGGGATAACTACTTTTATCGAAAATAAAAAGTGTAAAGTAATAAACTATCATCAAAATCCTTTTTCCGGAATCACTTTTTCTCGCTTATATTCTCAAGCTGACGTGTCAAGAATATTAAACCACTAAACGTAACTCGAGCGATGATAAATTGGCACTTCCGAAAACGACGGAGTATGGCTAGACACATTTATGACTATCCACGTTTTCACGTTTATCACTGAAACGAAGGAAATCATTGTAAAATCTTCGCTTCTCTCTTTCATGATAGGTAATCATAAATGGCAAAAGTTGGTCACGAAAGAATGAAATTGCGTTTTAGCTTTAGATTTAATGATTAAAAACAGGAAATCGGACGAAAATTGCCTCGAGTGAATACTTCTTTTAAATTAGCTGCATGCTATGGGTCCATAGCGATGTCCTCAAACAGCCAAGTCATATGAAGAAGAATTCAAACTTTATTAAGATAAATAACAACTCATGTAGTAAGATAAAATGTAGGAAATACACGAGAATAAAAAACATTACACAATATTCTCCTTAACAGGCAACGTCGCTTTATATCGTTTAAAGAGTAATAACTAGTCTAAGCAATAGTCATCAATAGTATAAAGAGACTAAGAATCTGAAAACTATTACCATTACTGAAACTTTACTTATTGTCTTCCAATCTGATAGTGGTTAGTGACGTAACTGCCCTACCAATAAATGCGGAGAAGGCATGGATGTTTTCACGTGTAAAGTGTCTATACGACAAGAGGGCATTCAAAATACGTAAGTAATCGAAATTCCCCTCAAGATATTGATGGTAAGGAAAGAGAGATGGGATACGCTTGAACCTCCTCCGGGGTGCATTTTCTTCAAACTTAGGAAGGACGTCCATAATTTGTGCAGCAGGGCTGTACTTCCGATGTTAAGTTTGTGCAGCAGGGCTATACTTCCGATACGACCAATGGTGAAATGCTGGTGCCCCGCCCACTTCTGCCTGCACCTGTACCTGACTTACTTTACAGGCCTGATATTATTTGTAAACTTGCTCAAAGCCAAATCTTTTCGGATGTTTCCAGAAAATTATTTGCTAAAACTTCAAAATCCTTTTTTCTAAACACTTTCCAGAATGTCACCAAGTTGGCTGGAAATAATCAATCAAGCTTAAATCTTTACGGTGATTCTATTAATTTTTTAATTTTAATTTATACTGAACCTCTCTTGGTGCCGGACAAACTAAACTAAAATAAAACTACTAAAATAAATTAGTTTGAAGCGGAGGAACTGACTGATTGATCTGACTCAATATAATATAAATTAACTTTCTCTTAAATCAATTAATTCACACAAAACAAGACAAATTCACCTTAATAAAACTTAACCTAAAAACTGAAGAAGGAATAAATCTTCTCTGGTACTCGGTAGAATAAAATACTATCTCAACTAAAAAATTTCTAAAATTTCACTCATCTTTCAAATTAACTCAAGAATAACAAGTCCATATTCATTAAATCAAAGCCTCATAAGCACCAGAGAAGAAATATTCAAAAAAAAAAAAAACAATCAATCAGTTCCACTACGAAAAATTAAGCATTAGTTCTAACTTTCCTGGTATCTAAAACAAACATTCAAATATTCAATAACATGTGGTTATTACATATTTTGCTAAAAATAACAGGGCGTGTTGTAAGTACCCTAAAATGCATCACCTTTTCGAATAACCACGATAAAATCTCCATGTTTCTTAAAAGCCTCACGGCTCAAAAAATGGAGTGACTGAACAGACCAACTACGTAACACAAAAAAGTACAGATACAAGTAATAACATAAAATCAAACTCATTTATTAATATCTAGGATAAATTTATGGGAGAGCTGGCCAGACTACTCTTACATACAATAGCAATTAATATTCTACATTAAATTTCCTTCAAGAGTCATTTATCAAGATAACACTTTGAAATTTAACATAACAACGATTAGTTAGAATAACTGAAACATTAAATTAATCATTTAAACTGGATTTCACACAAACTAATATAGAAATTACAATTAACATAAATTTCTTATTTTTGACAGTAAATTTCAAATTCTTCTAAGACACATTATTTTATCCATTATCAAATGATTTTTTTACCAGTTACGCAAGATTAAATTAAGACCAATATATAAGGTAGCAAAGAAAATATAATATAACTCAAAGTTGAGCTACCGGAATCCAACATCATAAGAAGCTATAGGTGACGTCGGCGGAAGAAATCCCTTCGCTAAATTCGTTGTGTAAGTAATCAGCTCCAAAATGAAGTTCAAGAAAAATGACATCCTGTAGAAGCACAATGTACAATGATAGGAGAAACCAAGAGGATGAATCAGGTGACACACAGGTGCTTCAGCTGTCAACGACAACGGAAATGTTGACAGCGACGACAGAATGTTGAAATTTTTTTCTTTCTACGAACGCTCCCGATTTTCAACCAGGACCGGCAGAAAATTCCATTTCGCAGGAAAAACCCCTCGGAGAGGGCTCGGAAAAGATCGTTCTAAGCGCTCTATATCTCGCATCAATTTCCGGAAAATTCTCAGTTCATCGCATCTTCAAAACTTGAATCGGTCCTTCCGGCGCAGGATAGCAAGTGCGAGCCACCCGTAAGGGTAAAAGCTGGGCCGCAGGGCCAAAAGCCCTCTCTGCTAATTCTCTTCTCTGTATCAAAACTTAACTCCACTCCAAAACTCTCTCTAAAAACTGACTTCAAAACTCGCGCAACAACGGAGGAAAACTCGGTTTTTCCTCCCATTAAACATTACTGATCCAAAAGGTACACATAAAATTAAGTTCTCGCCAATCCGGGACTTTTTCACTATAAGCAAGGCAACATTCACGCAGCTAAAATGGTAAATGAATAGCGGGGAGCCCACTACGATATCCATTTACTGCTTTGTAACAAAAGGAAGGGAAACAACGATATACTGCCCTCAGTTGCAACTGTCATCTTAAAAGGCTATGATGTTACTTCCGTTAAAAGACGCTCCCCTTTCTTCGTTAGAAAACTGAACAGTTGAAGGAAAAATAATTGCTTAATGATTTTAAGTACACTCTTTACAAAAATATATTAT
>KK114128.1:158620-169930 GCA_000611955.2 Stegodyphus mimosarum | reverse complement strand
TTCAAATTAAAAAAAAATCAAATACAAATAAAATACTTACATAATTGATTACTTAAAGGATTAAAAACACTTAAATTTTGAGACACAGATTTCGCGACACAACACAATCACTGCCACCTAGTTGAAAAGCATTGTCACCAAAATATCTTAGGGAGGTTTCGCGTTAGTGACTTTGGATTCTACACACGGTCTTCATGGAATTCCAAAAAATTTATACACATTTAAACGAATTTCAATATAATGCATGAAATATTTGCAAATGTAATAATTACAAGCATTTAGGATTAATCAAACTGCACAAGAAATAATTACACTGGCTTCTTAAAATTATTATTATTATTTTTTTTCTGAATACCATAAGCAGGGAAATCCAATTATACAGATGTTTCTTGGTGTCGTGGCGTTTCATATTTTCGGAGCAAAAACGCAATGTGTGCTTCTATACCCAAGAATATGCATTTATTTTTTGGAATAATTTTTGAATTTTGATAGAGATAAAGATGCATTTTTAAATCTAAGGTATTTGTCGAAATAAATTATAGTAAATATAAAAAAAATAATTTGCTTCTTCTCAATACAACTTACATATATTTCATATCAAAAAGACAACAAATTATTTATATATTTTGAGTGCCATGATTGATTCTAATGCCAATACGGTATACTAGAGTTCAATAGTATGTACAAGGGTTTTTCAAATTTTGTTACAAAACCATAATTGAGAAAAGCAAATATTAAAAAAATTTGATATGGCCAGTACGTGACCTCCCGTTAATTTCATGTTAAGACATGGAATCGGAAAGAAAATATATCCTTTCTTACATATGTCTACAGGTTGGCAGGAAATAAATGCTTAGGAAGTACAGCAATACTACATACATTTATGTTAATTATGGAAAATGAAAGGAAAACAATAATTTAATTATAGTTTGACTCCACAAAATACTATTTTATGTGACAATAACAGGAAATGAAGAACAGAATTCTTTATTTAATTTATACATCCAGAATTTTTGCGTAGCATGTGTACGTACGTTCAGAATAAACGACTTTTCATTCCAAAACAGACTGTAATACGCATTCAAAATGGATTTTTTTGGGACATTTATACGTACCTATCTCGCTTAACTCAAAAACGAATAGGCATTGAAATTGAAATTTTGTACTAGAGACTAGTTGTGCCTCCCCCCGTTTTTAATGCAGTCGGCAGTACCAAAATTATATAGTATATATATATATATATATATATATATGTTATATTTTGGAAGTTTGCAGTCGTAGTACGTTAACAGAATTCAGCAAACAGCTGACTAGAGGAGATGATACCAATCACGTTTTTAGTCATGGCCGAGAAAACTTCTGCTTAGATATGGCCGGAGAGAAAATCACAACTGGCTGGATCGTTAAAACATAATTTTTCTTTTGAACAGGAACAATTGTTCTTTATTTTGAACAGGAAGAGCTCTACAGAAATACATTTCTTCTTCAATTGATATAAAACTAGGGCTGCTAAACGCGCCCTGCGGTTTCTATATATGCAGTTTACATTTTAGATAACAGAAAAAGAAGTTTAACGAAGAGACGTAGTTTTCCTAAGCAAAGCAAGCTGGCTAAAAAGTGATGCGTACTAATCGCAGAAGTATCTATAATCTCGGGAAGTCTGAAATCTCAGAAAGTCTATAATCTTGGAAAGTCTTTTAATCTTTAAGAGCAATTGTGCAAAAGATTTCGCAGTGTAAAGAAATCACAGGGAAAGTAAGACGATAACATGTTGCAAATTTACGCAAAATGGTGCAAAACATATCTTTGAAGAGAGATGTGTTTATTAAGAAATTGTGAATTTAAAGGTGTGCTGCCAATTGGTTTCACTTACGTTTAATAATTTTAGCAGTAATTTTGTTTCATATTTCATATTTTGTATATATATATATACCCCTTACTCGACTTAAAATCCTTACCCTGCTTTATTTTGGAAATCCTTGGTCGTAGTCACATATTGCCAGTTATAGAAATGTTTAAAATATTGAAAATATTTATTTCTTGGCAATGTCAAATTTAAAACAAATTGCTCAAATAACGAAATCTAATTTTTACTGCTATCTACTGTTCCTATACTTATATTTGGAAAGGTTTTATACTCGTTATGAAAAAAATAAAATTGTAACAAGTTTGACTACCGTACGACAAAAATTGACTGACTGAGATATTTAGATTCAAAGTTTGCAATATTTGATGTTATTTCAATTTGCCTCGGAGAATCTATTAATTAAGTCATAATAATTCCAGGAAATAAGTTTAAATGAAGTGCACCAAAAAATGTGTATAATGTAATTGGCAGTAGAAGAAGGTCGTGGTGTCCACATCAGATTTTTATGTTTAGTGTTACCTTCCATCTGGTCTTTAAAATAAAGTCTAGATTTTTATTTGACTAATGAGACCTCAAGGTTCCAAGCAGCATATTTTGAAGACTACTACTATATAACAAACAAAAACAATAAAAAAATTATAAGGTCTCAGATTTTAAATTACGTCTAAAGAGGCGTTTTTTTAACATATTACTTTCATTTATTAAATATCATGTTCTTCGCACTTAAACCATAAAATTCAGTTCAAGAGCAATATCGCAAAATACGTTTAAAATGAGCATATCTTTAGAATTTCCGATACACGGTCTCATGTGCTGGAAATAAAATTGCTTTTTTCTGTACAACTTCGCCATTACTCGCTTTGAAATCCTTGAGTTTGTTAATCAAAAATTCGTTAAAGTATTACAAAATATGAAATCGGTAATAAAACAAAATTGAAATTTCAAATTTTGGCTTCCAGATGGCAAAATTCGGGTGGAAACGTTGAATATTCAAAATTGGATGGCTCTAGGAACCGTTGTTTTATCACAATGAGAGAAACATTCACACATTTACGCCGATTCTTCATTATTTAATTTCTTTAAATGTAATACAGGGCGATAATATTTCGTGGCAACGATTTGAAAAGTGAAGCAACCCTTTTGTGAATCGACGCAAAGTGCCAAAAAGAGATTAATAGTCCTTCTGGGCAAATTACCTCTTTGGACTAATAATTTAGCAAGTAGTTGTTTTCCCTTCTACTTCTTCTTTTAGCCCGAAGGAGCGTTAGCGCAGAAGGGCTATTTATTTCGTTTTGGCATTTTGCATCGATTCACTGTAAATGACCCTATCACTTTTCGAACTGTTGCGACCAAATATTATCGCCCTGTGTTATGTTTAAAGAAATCAAGTAATGAAGAATCTACATAAATGTACGTATGTTTCTCGCATTATGATAAAACAACGATACCTAGAGCCATCAACTTTTGAATAACGTAATCCTCCTCCTAATACGGGCATCTGGAAGCCTGAATGTGTTTTTTGGAATTTGTTTTATTATTGATTTCATATTTTGTAACACTTTAACGAATTTTTTATTAACAAGCTCAAAGATTTCAAAGCAAGCAATGGCAACACTGTACGAAAAAGAACATTTTTATCTGTAGCGCCCGAGACTGTGTATCGGAAATTCTAAAGGTATGCTCATTTTAAAATTATTTTTGCAATATTGCTGTTGAACTGAATTGTAAGGCTTAATTGGGAAGAACTTGATGTTTAGTAAATAAAGGTATCACAAAAAACGTTAAAAAAGGCCCCATTGGGAGTAATGTAAAATCTGAAAGCTTTCAGACATTTTTTTATGAAATCACAGAGAAACATATATTGGTTTTTACTAGTTCCCCTTCATGAATTATTGAAAAGTAAACCCGGATGTATTTGCAACTGAAGATCAGAAAACAATTTCTGTAGTTGCAAATAATGTTTCCATCGTTTTAAATCGGGTGGAAGAACGGACACACTTTCGATTCAGTTGTCATCGCTTTGTGCCTAGACGAAACGGAAAAGAATAAAATTGTCTCCTTTTATAGAAGTGAAATTGTATGGACAGAATAATTATCCAAATGGATTGCTTGATTAGCCAAATGCACTTCAGTATAAATTCAATGATTGGGAACAACGTAATGATTTCTTAGAATTCTCTGTCAGAGAGTAAGACTGAGAGGAAAGGCGACTTCATTACAAACTAAATCAAATGTGATTTCGCATCTACGAGAAAGATGAGAATTTCTGTTTGTGATATACTACATATTTTTAGTTTTAAGTTTTTGCAATGATCACATGATTTCTTTGCACGTCATATTAAATTATACACATTTTTACTACATTTCATTTAAATTTATTTTCTCGAATTATTCTAAATTAGTTATCCCACCCCTCAAGGCAAGTTAAAAGTTGCAAATTTTAAAATTAAACATCCTGGTCCATTTTTGTCGACTGGGAGTCAAACTTCTAATAATTTTATTCTTTCATAACGAGTATAAAACTTTCCCAAATGTAGGTAGGTATAGCAACAGTGAGACAGCATTAAATACTAGAGTTCGTTATTTGTCCAAAATTAATATTTTTGTAATTTGAAATTGACAGAATATAGCATTGCCAAAACATGAATGCATTCCAAAAATGAATATGTTCGTAATTTAAATACTTCTGTAATTAGAAGTATATGACTGCGACCAACGTTTGAGAAAATAAAGGCCGGGTAAAGACTTTTAAGTGTACTTTTGGTAGTGCCGGTTGCAATAAAAATGGAAGGTGCACACCCAGGCGTTCTAGGAGTCCCGTCGTAAAAGTCCATTTTCAAATAATTTTACAATCCCTTTTGAAAAAAAAACAGTCTATTCTTCTGTGCGTACGTACAGGTGTTAGGTAAAAAATTGACAAAATGGATTTGGAAATAGTCAAAACGGATATTTCCGTTGAAATATGGTACCTGAAATTTTTTGCGATTACAATAATTCCTTTACTACGGGAAAAAGAACTAAAAATAGTCAGTTTTCATAAAATTCTAAAATTTAACAGCTTTTGTGTCTTGTATTAGAAAAGGTTAAAAATAAATAAATAAATAAATAAAAATGTGCGTGGCATAAGCGCACTCAGCCTGATCAATGTTTGTACTGAGTGTTAAAAGTTGCCATTAGTTTTTTGTATTCACTAGTGTGTTTATATTTGGGATGTAAATTGCTGAAGCTATCAGTATCTGTTCCGGATACCTGCACCTGTTAAAACTGTTATTCATTGTTATTTTAACAAGGTTCAAAATTGTTCGTTAAATTTTTTGCTCTTTTGCTATAATTATTGACAAAATTTTACGAACTGTTAAGAGACAAAATTATTAACTCGGTGTTTTAAAGCATAAGAAAATATCAAAGTGTTGAAATTTTTTATTCTTTATTTTGAACCTGTGAATGGCACCGATTTGTAAAGCAATTTAAAATGGAATCCTAAATTTTAAAAATGTTATTTCTGAAAACGGATAAGATGTTATTTTTATATATTTAAAATTGTGAATTTTATGATTTCAATTATGCAATCGATAGGATATATAATGTTATAAAAGTTATTATGATGACCTAATTTTATGATTTACGATCTTTCAGCTGCTTTGATGCTAGTCTTAAAATTTGAGCATGATTAAAGCATGATACTTTAGTTACGATTTCTTCTCCCATTCTCATTCCCACGGAATTAATACCGCAGTGAGTTTCACGCATTCGCTTATTTAATTCGTTAGAGAATCGGCGGTTTATTAGTAGTTATAATTAATATTTATTATTTAGCTTCCAAACTACAAATATTAAAATTTGGAAGCAGTTAGTTCGATCTTTATCAAAGTAATTGTTTAGTCACTGAACATTGGTGTAACTTCCAGGACTTAATAACCAGAAGAAAATTAATTCTAAGTAAAGCCAATCGAAGGTTATAATTAAAATTCACTAACGCCTATATCTGAAACCCACAAGGTTTTAAACATTAGTGATATCTATAGGTGAGAGTTAATATACACAAAATTTTTGACAATTCAGAGACTTTTAATTGAACACGCAGTATTTCGCAGCTTGAAATATCAAGTAACTGTTTTATTTTTTATTATTTTATTCTTTCTGGTTTGTTGGCAACCGCCGTTGATTTCCCTAGTGTATGCACATGATACGTAAGCTCTCTGCTGTGTAATACTTTTTAGTAGTGAACCAACGCCAATGGTGAGTATCGCAAGTAAGCGAAAAGCGCTAAGTGCTGCGTATCATGTATCTGACTTATTATATTTCTACTCTGGTGTTCTACATCTTCATAGCATAAATAAATGTTTGTCATGTAGATGGAAGGCGTCATTTTTATTCTACATCCTTTAAGTAGAAATTGGAACTGAAAATATTAACAGATTACATACCCAATTCCCTATTTGGAAATTTTTCGAGCCTTTTCAAAATGTTTTCTGTCAGTTTTATTATATGTCGAAAAATCATGGTTTTAATAACAAAAAATCTATATTATTTTCTTTAGTAAATTCTGAAAAGCACGGCAATATGTCTGCGTTGCTTTTGTTCAACGTTTTCAAATATACGTTTGAATTTTAAAAGTTTTAATTTTAATGCTAGTATTAAAATGTTTGTACTTTCTCCTTTAAATTCAAATCTCCAAATTTTTCGAAAATGTCTGCCACGTAACCGATTTTTCATAAACAATCGTTATTAATGAATGGACTTAACAATGTATGTTCCTTTTCTTAAAAAGTTATGGAAATTCATTTCTTAAATCGAAAATACATCGCAACATTTTGCCGCGTGACAGCCATCTGACTTCGGTATATATTAACAATGTCTCACGCACAGAACACATCTCATTACAGCATATTGAAAGGAGAAAACTGTTTAAGCTTGTGCTTTTAACGTAATTAATTGCAGTAATATCTTAAGCACTTCTAGCTGTAAGATCTTATGCAATTTTTGATCAGGGTCTTTCGAAACAAGAGCTTGTCTACGTATCATACATTAGTTGAATGCTGCATGGGGAGCAATTTTCATTATTAACCCTCTTAGCCCTTTGTCATTACCTGTTAATGCTGAAACATCATCATTACAATCGCGACACAGTATGTCCAGGTAAAGTTTTTTGTTTCAAAATACATATTCATAATTTTATATATGTTGAGTTGTGTTTCTTTCCAAATTTTTACAACATAAAAAACCTTCTATTGTGCCAACTTCAAAAACGTATTTCCCGTAAATGATTAATTGAGACATTTTAGTAATGTCGATAGTCTTATAAAACTGTCTAGCAAAGACATAATAGCTTTACATTCTATTTAACAAAATTTTTTCTGTATTACGTCGTATGCCGGAAATTGGGTGAGAAACAGTATCTCTTGACAATGGTATTGTTTTCAAATCGTTACCGTATTTTTCTCCATGCATCACTGATGTCATTTTTATTGCCGAAGGAAGAATGAGCGATTCTCCAACTGCATGTGGTTTCAAAGTTTTCGCAATTAAATATGAAACTTCTAAGGATCCGTGTAAAGCCTTTTCAGGAGCTGTTGTATATTTTTTTTTCAAAAGTACATTTTGATATTTCTTGCTTTCCGCTCGTTTCTTAAAAAATTCTTCAGCTTTATTTACTAAATTTTATGTTTAGATTCTAAATAACTTTTTTTATTTCAGAGTTTTCATGCTTTCAAGTTTCCATTTTTCATTGCAGTTAACGCAGGATGGATATTCATACGCAATGATAATGCAGCATGTAAAACCATATTTAATAACTTTTATTGATATTTTCTTAATTTTTATTAGACGTAGAACAAAAGCCAGCGGTTTCATTTTTCTTTGCATCTACCTTAATAGTTCTTCTAAGCTTATCATACGTTGGTCCATCATTCCCATTTTCATTGTCATTCTGTCGTGAGCATTGGTTACCTATATTTAGTTTTTTATCCATCGTGAACAAAATTATAACTAAAAAATTGTTTTTATTATCCTTAAAGCCCGCTATTGAGTTATCTAATACTGAGAAGATGTTATGTACTTACTTGACAACAAATCTGGCCAGAATTACAAACGCAGTTTATAAACGATACGTATTATAATTACAAATTGCACGTAAGACACTACTGAGATCAAAACCTTCTTGACTGAGATAGACGAAAAGACAACACGGTCTTCTCTACACGTTTCTTCCTCATTTAAATTTCCTATGGAATTGGAGGCGCGTATGTAATTGCTTTGAATTTCGACCCGAGCTGTTTGGAAAATATCGAAACTAACACTCGAATCAAGTTGAAAACAATAAAATCAGTATTAAAACATGGAATTGTTTAATTTAAAATTCTTCGCAAATGTTAAAAATCATTCAGAATTCTCTTTATCTGTCTTCTATATTTACTGTCAAATAAATTTCTTTGAATTTAGCGATCCACAAAAATTTATTCGCGACCTCTTGGGAGGTAAAGACTCCCAGTTTGAACACCACTAGAATATGACACGGAGAAAATCAATACTGATATTAAATGGAAAAATCTGACTGTTAAATTAAAATATGTTAGAGACAGCTAGATTGTCTGATATTTTATAACTGAGGATTTAAAAATTTATGTTTTATTTATTACAAATAAACGCATATATACACAAAAACGGAAAAAGGACCTCAAATAATGGACATACTTTTCGAACGACAAATTTCATCAGAACAATACTTCTATGATAATGAAAACCTATGGCTTTGTATAAATGTCCACATGTAATCAAGATGCCTGAGCAGAGTCCAGACTTCAATTCTGCTGATCACGTTGAGATCAATTTCAAGAAAAAAAATAATGAACTTAAAATTTGATGTGATCTTGGAGAATATCACACAGCAGCATGGGGAAAAATAGAAGTGAATCTTTGTTAAAACCTCGTGAAGACTATGCCCAGTATAATTAGTGCTGTCTTAGAAAGAATACTAGTAAAATGTATTCTGATGCGAACACTATGTGACTTCCTAACACGTACTGTTAACTTATACACAATTTTAGCCGTACTTTATTTAAACTTATTTCTTCGAATTATTCTAATTTAAATATCGGATCCTTCAAGGCAAGTTGAAAATGACATCAAAAACTGCAAGTTCTGAAATTAAATATGACAGTCAATTTTTGTCGTATGTGAATCAAAATTCTAATATTTTTTTTTCATAATGAATAAAAATCATTCCCAAATATAATTATACGATCCGGGAAACCGCATTAAAAGTTAGAGTTTGTGATTTGTCATTAATTATTATTACGTTTTTTAAATTTGAAACTGACAGAACATGAATAATTTTATCACTTAAAAAACTTCTGTAATTAGGAGTACGTGTCTACGACGAGCAACTGCAAAAATAAAAGCCGGGTAAAAAATTTTAAGCTGGGTAAGAGGGGTTTGTGTGTATATTAAAAAGATAAGTCCACAACTATATGTTATACAAAATTTTAACGACTTATACGAGAAAATTAATTTAAAATTTTTGGACTTATACGAGATACATAAGTATACTTATCTACGTACAGACGTCAGGAAAAAAATCATCTTGAATCTAATTTATAAACCATTTTCGAAAATAGAGTCCTATATTTCCCACTTACAGCAATCGCTCTACTTTGTACATCGAAGTAAAAATATGTGTTTGTACTTCAGAAATTTTTAACCATCAGTTCTTCGTTTACGCACAAAAAAATGTATAACTTAATATTTATTTAGTATTATTTTTGATTGATTTTAAGATTTTTTTGTTTTGTTCATTCCTAAGATATCATTTGTAAGGAAATTATTTGTTTTAATTTACTTAATTTTCTTTAAAAATGTGTTGAAGGCTCATTGTATCCCAATACGTTTAGTCTCAACAATCTTCTGAAATCGCATCTTTAACGTGAAAATGTTCTCCCTCATCACTTACCATAAAAAAAGGACAGAGTGGTATTTCACTAATAAAAGCTTTCCTATTTATAACAATGCTTCATTTAAAACAACTCACCTCACACTATCTTCGCAAAAACTCTTTGTTCTAAAAAACTCCTTAAAAGGTTCTGCAAATCAAAACAAAATTTTGTCAGAACTTGATACCACTTGAACCCTCAAACTAATTTTTTAAAAATAATTAACTAAATTATATTTTTTGTTTCAATTTTTACTGTTACCTAAAGTAACAGAAAGCTAATCTCTTTTAATCAGTAATACCAACTTTACTCCCATATTTTCCGTTCTTAGCGTTTTAGCATTTGTCTCTAAAAAATTTTTTTATTATACATACTTTTTCCTTTTGATGGCTAGAAAGTATATTTTATATTTTCGTTGTTCTATTAGCATTTCATATATCTTATTTTCCCTTGCACATATTATTTGAAATGTATTTTGTGTAGACTCATCATTAAGCTATCGGGACGTGGCAAATGTTCTCACATTTACGAAAGCTCTAGAAACATGCGATTTCATTTATTTCGATAATTGTTCCAGCTAATTGTAGCCTTATATACTACTGATGTGTTCTATCTTCCGAAATCCGAGTCTTTTGTTTCCCCCTCCTTCCCTTTTCAGTCTTCCAAAGCCCCTGTTGAGAAATGCGGTTACGATTCATGTATTTGAGCTGTGCCTTGGATTTTAGGAGTAATTAGAAATTCCACTATGTTGTTCATACTTATCTCATTTGTTTGACGCTAACATCAGGTCAAGTCTGCGGTGGCAACATAATTTAGTATTTTTATGTCAAATAGCAGCGTTTTTATCCAGTTCTATTATTATTGAATCTTAATGATAGCTCTTTAAAATCTATAACTGTTTCTACTTTTTAACATACAATATGTATGGAAGATGCATAGATAAATATGCTATTGAAAGGCTAAGAAGAAATATTTCTTTGAATTATAGCAGTTCGATGTCTTTCTTCCAAGTCAAAAATAAGTTTTGATTCTTTGTTTTCTTCCAATGCTTATATTAATAGATTGGTGACCAAGGTGTGATAAATTTATTCACTTACTTCGATAATTTACGTTCTTTTAAGTATTTACGTTTTAAAAATAAGTAAAACTTTAACATTATGTTATTCCACTACCAGAATCTCTTAAATCGTAACATAATTACTGCTCGGGTAGTAATATAGAGCCAATAAAATTTAGTATTTTGAAGTAATTATTTATATGTGCTGGGTGGCAACATCAATTCAGCGCTGTTATCAGTAAGCCTTTCTTTATATTCTATTTCTTTTATTATATAGCTTTATCACATAACTTGACACTTTAACACCTATGTTATATATTTATTTGTTATTATTTCTTTTATTATTTATGTATTTTTTACTTTCCTGCAACGCCTATAAATCTTCGCATTTTATCGAGGCGACAAATGCGGGACTACACTTGTCGCCACGCGCCCCTTATAAGCGGCGCGGCTTTTGT
>KK114128.1:141156-158585 GCA_000611955.2 Stegodyphus mimosarum | reverse complement strand
ATCACTCCAAAGTGTTTTCGTCTCGAGATGAGTTAAATGCCCGCAAGTCACAATAAGACTATACACTTGCAAACATCTAAGCGTTGTGCAGAATTTGAACCCGGGCTTAGCGATACATCAGCTAGCAACCCTAACGACTATACCGATAAGAGTAACAATAGTAATTATAATAACATATTTTCTTATATTTCTCCCAAGCCTTTTAACGCTAGGTACTAAAAATTTTAAAATATTGCATAATTTTCTCTTTTTTCTCTCGTACGTAATTTTTTCATATGAAGTCTAATTTATTGGGAAAGTGTCCCTTAATTATGTTTAGTTTTATCCAATAAATATTTGTACTTGCATTGTTGTATCGGCAATTCATCGATTTTGTTTCCCTTGCACATATTGTTTGAAACGTATTTTGTACAGTTTTTTCGTAAAGCTACACAGACGTGGCAGGTATCCTCACATTATGACGTGATTTCACCTTACTTCTATTATTTATTTTATTGATAGTTATAGCTTTATATAGAGATGTGTTTGATCTTTTGAAGTCCGGGTTCGTTTCCTTCTCCTTCGCTCCTCCGACGTTGTTCTTCGGAACTGCGGTCAAGATTCGTTCATGTGAGGCTCTCCTGGGCTCCGTCAGATCGTTGATTGAGGGCGACGTATCCGGATGAGTTACCGTCAGATATGGACTTAATATCCGTCAGATATTGTAATGCTAATATTACTATGTATTCGTATTTGAACGTAGCTTTCTTTTAAAGAAATAGTATTGTGGTCGTTACCCGTAATTTATTCATGATTACGTTTTATTTATTATTTCTTACTGTAGCTGCAGTCTTCGAAAATTAAATTATTCGCACAGTTTTCTCTTCATGATTTTCGGACAAGTGAATGGGAAAGAATAAAAATAGTTAGACTAAAGAGTAGAAATGCCTTTCTGTTGAAAAATGAATAGCGTACAAAACAAAGCGGATGCCCGCTAGTTTTGGGATTTGATAATTCTAAAATTCGCTGCGGCACATTCGTTGAACGAGGGAAAAAATCCCTTAAAAGAATTGTTGAACGTAATCTAATTTTGAGGATTTTATGAAAAAAGAACAAAAACTTATAAGAGTAACGGAAAAATGTCCTTTTTCAAAAGACGTTTTTATTAAAAACGAAAGAAGAGGAAAATGGAAAAACGTTCAATCCATTGATTGCAGATGAAAATATGATTCGATTTCTTTCAATAAGAATAGAAACTTAACGGGCATTCTTATTCTTTTATTTGATTTCGAAATTTAGTTTTCGAATAAGATTTTAAGTTTCGTTTCCGTGTTTTTTCTTCCTCACTACTTCAAATTCATTTTACACATTTACACTTTATTATTTATATGCAGATATTGTTTAACCACACAAAGGCATAGCAATCTCATATAAATGGAAATTGATATCGAGACGAAAGAGAATTCTTAAGCCGATATTGTTTCAGATTTATAAATTGAAATTAAATAAATAAGTTCATTTTATTAAACTTTATATAGTTCAGCTGCTATATTACATATAACTTTCATGCGTTTCGTATGCTTGTATTTGTACCATACATTATCCATTGGGTGCAAATTCATATATACATTCAGTTATATTCTTATACATGTGGTGTAAATATTTACATGCTCTTTGATCTTTTAAAGTTATGTTTCTTTAATTGTACGAATATATTAAAACACAAGAGAGTGCCTTCATAATCAACTGATTTAGGGTATTTGTATTAATAATATGTAGGTTAAATTTTATGTTCATAATTTAATTGTTGTGTACCCAAATTTGTGTTATAAACGGGACATTTTTCACTCTTCGAAACCTTTTTATATTCAGCATAAAACATATTCTGTTTTATAGAACAATGGTTTCAAACTCAAATTGCATGCGGACCATATTGCATGGTTTAGACGGACCTGAACTTAATTTTTAACAAAATTAAAATCATGTATCAACAAAATAAAAATATTTTAAATAAATTTTAAATTTCAATTACTAAATATTTATCGAGGCACACATGAATACAAATAATAATACCCCAAAGGGATAAATTCAGATTCATATTTATTTTCAATCTGAAATTTAAAGTTGGTATCGCCAAGATATTTTCTTCTTTTACACTTTGTAATTCAAATATACTGACAGTTAAATATTACATTCTTTGTCTGACATTTCTTTCAAATAATTATAATATATTTAATTAATCATCAAATAACGTATTATAGTTTAAAACAAAAATAAACAGATTATGAAAATTTTCTAAGTTTTAGAGAAAACGCAATACCTTAGGATAAATAATATCAATTTAGTCTCTTTCTCTCATTTACTTAATATCTTTGGTGGCATAAATAAAAATACATAGGTTTGTACGTAAAAAATTATAAATTTCCTTTCGACTGAGATAACTTTCGAATGAAATTACTCGAAATCATTTTTATCACAAATTGCAGATACCCATCAGTGAATTGGGATCTTTCACATATAAATGAATTCTCCAACAAAGCGATTATTCCTAGTGCAAACATTCGTAACTGAGCTTAATACTTTTTTTTGACGAGTGTGAATAAAATTTAGTAAAATCTCTATTGTCAAACCCTTTACTTAGTTCACTTTATATTACATTGTAAATCAATTAGTTCCATATATATTTTTTCCGTTTATGTTCGTTTTTAATGAAAATGAAAAAAATTCCTTCAAATAACCAAATTCCCGAAATCTTTTCAACTAATACATAATTGAAATGTTCTCGCGGGCCGCATTAAATTGCTTCGGGGACGGGATGCGACTTGTGGTCCGCCAGTTTGAGATCGTTGTTCTAGAAAACATTTTAAAAAATACCTAAAGCAGAAAAATAGTTAAATCAAATATGGTATAAATCTTGATATCATTTTAAAGTCATGTTTTCTGTTAAATTCAGGAAAAGTAAGATAAATGCATTAGTGTATTTCTAATAAATCAATCTTTATTTCTTTATTTTTTAAAATAATCTTTTTGTGTTAAAAGCAGACAAACAAATTTTTAATGTTGTTTTTGAATACGAGCTTAGTTAGGTTATGAAAAAAGAAATATTTATAAAGCATTTACATATTTTACAAGTATTATCAAATAAACGAATATATTTCCAAAACAGCATTTCAACATAGAAACTTAATAAAATATAATAAAGTATAAAAGATAACTTCCAAAGTTTAATTAATAAGAAATTTTACAGTTTCAGATTTTTAGTGCAAAGCATGCATTTCGAAATGAGTTTTCAATACTGATATCAGCAAGCAAAAACATTATTTTGATTATGTATTTTGCTGACGTTTGGCATGAAATGCAAATACCATTTTCAGCTTTGGAGTAAGGTCGTATATAACCACTATGTATTTCATTGAATGAGTGTTTATGAAGAGAAACAAACTTAGCTTCAATACATTTGAGGGAAGAGTTATATTAAGAACAAATAGGCATTTTCTTGATTAATACTCTTTAGAATGAAGTAATAAACATTGACACAACCTACGTACGAGTTTATGACAGGTAACTTATTTAAGAGTATAGTAAGCGGCGATGTGATCGCGTTTGTCCAGCAGTTCTTTGCCAGCATTAACCAAATGATAACACTAAGTGATGAGAAAAATATCCTACAAAATATGAACGTAATTTAAAGAGTTTAGTATATATACGTAATAATTGGGGAAAACACAGAAGAGGAATCAGCTTGCTATCGTCGTAACCGAGGATGGATATTTTTGGTGCGCAGTTAACACCGGTACTTATAGCAGCTTTCGCTAGTCGAGTGTAAAGATGGAAGAAGATGTTGTTAAATTCCAAGTTCAGCTAATTACCATATTTTTCTAGACACATAAGAAATCATTCTTCGTAGACAGTATACCTTTTGACCATAAACAATTACAATAATTTCTTATATACGCAGATTAACGAAGACGACATCATTTTTGACGGGGAAGCAAAGCGAGGAGCAAGGTAAGAAGATAGCAAAAGAAGGATGACGTATACTATTGTTATTATTCTGGCATGCAGCGGGGAATTCCTGTCCCTGCTCTTTTCAGATTCCTGAGTAAATCTCGAATTGGACCTGACGTCTGAGGAAGTCCTTAAATAGTATTCTCCAGGTGAGGTTTACTCCAAGGCGGGAAAAACTTTGAAGCCTCTTGCTTTCTTCAAGAAAATGCCAAGACTGTACGGAGCTGTAGAAATGGCTGTAGTCACGCACTGTTTAGCTGTTACGTGGCCTAAAGCAGCGAATTTAATGGCATGAAGGGGCGTGGCTTGCCAACTACTGCACTAAATGGAAAGACATATGTATATAATTCAAAATAATTACATGAAAATTTTAGAAATTGCTAAGTGCACTGTTTACATGGTGAAGAAATATTCTTTTAAGAACAGCAATGAAATGACTGTTACTCTTCAAGCTGCTGAGGGCCGGATGCCTGCCTGAGCCGTGGCATGTAACGTCCAGTATGTCAAAAATCACAATAAAGGAATAAACAGTCTTAAAATTACTTGGTAATCAGTTGCGGTGCATTAATTAACGAAAACAAAAAGAGTTGATTAAAGCCGACGACCATAGGAGGCTACATGCACACTCATTGGTTGAATAATTGGTTTGTAGTCGATGGCCGGCGAATGGGCGTAGAAGCTTGTCTTCGCTCAGAATTTCATGAATGACGTAATTAGCTCACCATAGTATTTATACCAGAGTAGGTGCAATATTAGAGACAAGCTATGATTGGTTAGTGTTAGTTTTGGTTTGGATTTTTCAAGCAGCGTTACGTAAAGTAGAGAAATCTTGAATTCAGGAGAATAGAAGAATTTAGGGGAAAATCACCAAATTTAGAACACTAATTTTGAGATCGCCAATTAGTTTTGGAAGCAGCTATCTTATTTTTTTACATCTTATATATGTAACTAGAAACATATTAAGACTAATTTTAGAAGCGTTTTGATTAGGAAAGGAGTAATAAATAGTTGACTGTGAGCAAATGTTACGGAAACGTTATTCGTATTCCTAATAGTTCTGGAACTTATTTAACCGATGCTATTTCCCTACGCTTAAACTCGTAGAACATCCTTATCTCACCGTTTATAAAAGAGAAATAAAACATATTTCATTTAACAGCTGATTTCCGCTGTCTCAGTTTTGGATGTTGATCATAGCGGCTTAATGAGTCGACCTCATCCCACAGGTTCATTACGCCTTTTGCTAAACAGCAGGATAAAAATCCTTTAAAAGAATGAGAAATAAGCGCTTCCTAGAACAGAATGCAGTAACCCTTGTCGAACTCGGACTTGTAGAAAGTGATTTTACGTATGTGTGTTATCTTAATTATCTTCATTTAATTTGTCCAAGGCAAGAATTTCAATTACAAGTGGTATGCTGCACAGCGTCAGCCGCGTTGTGATAGTGCTCTTTAATGACTGCTTTAAAAATTCATTCATTAAAGAAGTTAAATATTACTTAGAACAACATCATAACCTGAGATTTAAAGTTTTCTAATTCTCGATAATGCTGCAGGACATGGTCTTTATTCCTTCCACCGAACACCACTTCCTTAAGGAGGCTCGTACACCTTCAAACAATATGAATATGTTACTTTAGCAAGAATTGGGATAAATTGTTTATTTTACAAGCAATTACTTCCAATGTTTTACAGCTGACAACATAATATAGCTGTTTTGGGAACTAATAACCAGAAAATTTGTGTTGCCACAAATAATTTTATAATTTAATCTGCTTTGTGACAAAATTTTTTATGCTTTCACGTCATGTTTCCACCTTGCGCGCATGATATTTTAAAAATGGCTAATGGTACGTACTTGAAATTTCATGCAATGTTTTATATAGGCACTATCTTTTAACTGAACAAAAACTCTGGCGAATATTTCAATATTAAAAAATTTGATGCATGAAAACATTACAGATTTTTTTAATAAAATAATGTCATAAATAAAATAAGAATTTAACTTAATTTTGGATTTTCATTTTAATTGCAAGTATTAGGTTTGTCTGTGTATATTATAAGAAATAACTTTAAAATAAGATAAGCAAGAATAAAAATATTTCGATGGAAAGATGATTTTATAGAAACTATTTTTTCTTGTTAGACTCAATTGCAAAACGAGGCGTACATACAGACGTGACAAACTTTCAGTAGAGAGAGAATACACCTAGACGATGGGAAATCACATAGCGGTCCCAAACGCTTTGCCGGCGCGGTAGTGACGACACACGAATCAAGAAAGAAAGGACACGAACGGGGGGGGGAGAAAACATGTTTATTATTCTGAATACCGCAAAAACAAAGAAATAAAAATATAAAGACACAACGATTGTCATTAAAGAAGCTGCTCGAAATTACGACCCGGACCCTGATGCAGGAACCGTACGTCATGCATCTTTGATTCGGGATGCAGATCTTCCATGCGCGGCAGAAGTGAGGTAGGCATCAAGGTCCAAGATCGTAATTTCGAACACTTTCTTTAATGACGGTCGTTATTTGCTTTTGTTTTTATTTGTTTGTTTATGCTGTACTAAACATGATAAAACACGTTGTTTCACTGTTTGTGTCCTACCTTTTTCACGTTTTGTGTTGTGACTATCGCGCCAGGAAAGCGTTTCCGACCATGTATTGCTACGTGATGTCTCATGTTTTACGTGCACTCTCTCTCTACTAAAAGTTTGTCACAGCTGTACTGATACACTCCGTATAGCGACGTTCAGTACTCCTTGGCCACGGGAACACGAGGGAGCTTCATTGAATCATGTCGGGAACGAAGAGGCTCACATTTATAAAATCTTAAAAATATAATACACTGCTGGCCACCGTAAATGCAACCCCCTGAAGGAAGCATGCAAATAACATGAAATTTACAGCATGCATTAGCGGAGGTGAGATATGCAAATGATTAGAATTTCAGCGCAGATGCACATCACGCGCGCCTGCGGCGCCACTTCAGAGCGCTATTTAAGGCTTGGAGTTTTCGACGATTTGAAGTTCGGCAATTGTGTTTTTCTTGTGTTTTTCTCAAAAAAACTATCAATTATGCCTAGTAGTAAACAGCGATCATCGTTTGATCAAGTATCCAAGTTCGACAGAGGATGGATAGTGGCCTACCGAGAGTGTGGATTATCTTTCAGAGAAATCGATAGTCGTGTTGGACGAAACCAAACAACTGTTATGCACATATATGACCGTTGGATGCAGGAGGGTACGACGGACCGACGTGTTTGGTCGCATCCACCTCAGTGCAACACTTCACGTGATGACAGGAACATTGTACGCATGGCAGTGACGGATGGCTCAGTCACATCATGAACCATAACAAAGCACATTCAGTCTGTAACACATTACCCAGTGTCTGCGCGTAACATTCGGCGCCGTTTACAGCAGAGTGGTCTGTCCGCAAGACGTCTATTGCCTCGTCTACCCTTGACGCAGAATCACAGACGTCTCCACCGCCGATGATGGAATGAAAGAAGGATGTAGACGGGAGAATGGAATGATATTGTCTTTACTGACGAGTCACGCTTCTGTCTGCAACACCACTATGGCTAGATTCGTGTCTGGGGCACCGTGGAGAGAGGATGCTGAAGAGCTGCGTTATGTACCTCCACATTGGTCCTGCACCGGGTATTATGGTATGGGGTGGTATTGGACATCACTCTCTCACTCTAGTTCGCATTGCCGGTACTTTAAACAGCCAGGGCTACATCTCTGAGGTGTTGGAGCCAGTTGTCCTTCCTTACCTTCAGGGCTTTCCCACAGCCATATTTCTACAGGATAATACGCGACCACACGTGGCACACATTGTCCAAGGTTTCTGCGTCAATCGCCAGATTGAATTGCTTCTCTGGCCGGCTCGCTTTCCGGATCTTTCGCCGATAGAAAACATGTGGTCCATGGTTGCTGAACGATTGACCCAGATTATATCCCAGGCAGCCACACCAGATCAAATTTGGCAACGTGTGGAAGCTGCTTGGTGTGCTGTACCCCAAGAACACATTCAAAGTCTCTTTGAATAAATGCTGAGGCATGTGGCAGCGGTGATCTACAAAAATGGCGGCTACTCTGGCTACTGATTCTAGAAGGAACCACACTTCACAGAAATCTATAAATTTAATCATTTGATACTTGGTCAACATGTTATCTACTAAATGAATTTTGTTGTGATATCTCTTGTCTTTCTTGTGTCTTGGTGTTGCAATTTGGTCGGCCAGCAGTGTAATTTAACGTTTTTTTTTTTTTTTTTAATTTACGAATATCATTGCCATAAAAAAATGTTACATTCGAACGAATCTTAATCAAATTTTAAGATCCAAAGTATTGTTGCGAAAAATTCGGCGGTTGCGCCTGTATGTAAGCTTTCCGGCATAGCACTAGGGTTGCCATAAAATAGTGTATGGTACGGTTGCCAGATTGGCGACTTTATCGCCCATTTGGCGACCAAATTGGCGATATCCCATTGTCCAACGGGAAGCTTCTAGAATAATTTCCTGTCGAGATATTTCTCGAAACCTGTGGAACCTAATGAAAAGCTATATAAACCCTTGCGTTTCTGAGAGCCGGCAGAGTGTGATTAAGAGTGTGATTAATTGTGAGAATTGTGAGAATAGCTGCTTACTGTGAGTGCTAAGCTACGCAAGAGTTTTGTGAACGGAAAGCGATCGAGATAGTGCTTTGCCGTGAAGCTACCTTTACTGTATAGCTTGACAGTGTATTGGTGATTGTTCCACGGTGTTTATTATAAGTTTAGTGAAGTTACCTTTACAGTTACAGCCTGAAGCTGTGTTGCTGATTGTTTCAGCGTATTTATTGTAGATTTTCGACGCTTTTAAAGGTAATTTTGGAACTGTGCTGTAAATAGTGATTCTTGTAAATAAATTGTGCTTTTTACTGTTCTGCATCGTGTTTTCATCGGATACTCTCAAATCCACGAACCCATAAAACGCAACAGTATTAAATTCACCAGAATATTCAGCATCATAATTGCAAGTTTTAAATGTGGCCCATATGATTAAAATTCTAACGTTATGTTGCTTGGAATTATGCATATTATACATACATTTATACAATTTTCTCATTAGCCTCATTTTCAGTATCTAAAATCTACATTATAGATGATAAATATTTAAGTAATTTACTCCTTACTCTTACTTATGATAATATAAGAAATGCTTTCAAATCTCATTCCCCCAGACTACCATTCTCGAAACTTGTTTATGACTTTACTGCTGCAAAATGTAAAAACGTGCATAGAAATGGAGTATTCAATATCTTAGGAAATGGATTCCTTAAAATTATACTCAATTGCCTTTTCGTTTTTCTCAAAATACTGCTCTCGTTTTGGGCTTCTATTATGAGCAGTAATCAAGGCGCAGTTTCATTATTACGTGCATTGATTTGTAGAGTCATTAGAGTTGTTTGAAGCAGGAGACGTGAGAAAGTATGCAGTGCCCTGTCTAGGACTCGAACCCTGGACCTCTCGAATACGCGTGAAGTATGCTTCCAATTAGACTACGAAGGCATGCGGAAAGGACGGAGAAAATACTTTGTAACTAATATTTCTCCAAATGCATGTCCAACCTGATTTAGGTAATATATAAGCTTTTACACTTGCATATTAAGGATGACAACATAATATTCTACAGAAAATTTGCTCAGACGCTGATGTAATTATACTAGATGAAATAAAAGGCGTTGCCCGAGCTTTAAACTTTCAATCAATCGTCATCCACATAGACCGATTTCTTCCCTGTTTTTAAAATATTCGCGAAAAACTTACAGAGAGCGAACTTAAATTCTTCTTTAAGGATTGTACATTATTCTAGAATGCTTCACACTGCTCTAAAAAGAAAAAGAACACTGCACCATATAACCGTTTTAGTAAGAGCTGATAGTGGTCACCCAACAATGGGTGATGTAATTTCAAAATTGAAATTGTGTAGAAATATTAATATTAATTTTTGTAAAAAAATTATTAATTCCTTGTCTAGTGTAATAAATGGAGCTGATAGCTAATAGCTGAGAACGCAACAGTGGAGACGTAATAATATAAATCCGTGTTTTTCCCCGTGGAATCTTTTAAATGCTATACAGACAGTAATCTTCCTCTTCTTTTGAAATATTTTGAAGGTTAAGTATGGCAAATCTGATCAAGGTCGGAATAAAACTGTACATTTGTATTATTACACACATACAAACAAGCAAACGGACACTTTTATTTATACATATATGCAACAACCGACCTAGGATTTAAATGTTTTACAGTATACTACGTTTTAAATTGCTTTGTCTCTTTGTATTATATTTGTAAGAATTGAATTCGTGTTGGAGTATGTTTTTGCCTCTTTGAGAAGGGTTACAAACGTTTTTGTGCAAACGATTATTTTCTAATGGTTTATTATTTTTAGTTATTTTGGTTTTTGCAAGCAGAACGAAACATCAACAGAACGAATATCTTTATATATTTAGGGTTTAATATTTAAAATAGTTACCCTCTAATGAGTCTGTTTCAGACATTAAAATATGCATAAATAACACACGTTTCAGAATTAGATTTTCAATTTTCATAATTTAAAATAAAAAAAAATTCATGTTTAATTTAGTTAACTCAATTTGCTTAATACTTAGCGCAAATGTTTTATTAGTTTCACACGGTTTACTTGTTGCTACTGTTTACTTACTATTAATTCACGGTGTTACGAATTTGAAGTTTTTCTCACCGCTATCATTTATTTCTTTGAACCTTTGTGGCAATGCCGCACACGCGGCAGTTGAAATCGTCTAGGCAACCACGAAGAGCGCTTGTCTCTTCTGTTCTCGATACGAAACTATGTAACTGTAATTATTCTGTAATTGCAAATAATTCTGTATATTAAAACTTGTGTTGCAAAACTACAGCAGTCTACTAATTTCGACGGATATCACCAAACACACGGAATAAATGTTTCTTAAGATTTCCAGCATAATATACTCATTATATTAAAAATGCTTTAATAAAATTATATATATAATATCAGCAAAGCGTCTGGCCAGGAGGAAAGCTTAAGCGAAAGTGGTCGCAGTAATTCAGAGGGAGTCAAAAGTTTCAGTTCGAGTTACAAAAGATTTGGTTTACAATGATTTTGCTTGGATAAGAGGTATCTGCATTAAGCGTTACGTAACATGAAAAGATCTCGAATTTGTGAGAACAGATGAATTTAGGGGGAGAGCAAAATCTAGATTTTGTTAATTTTGAGGTCGTAAATTATTCTTAAAGCAGCCATTGTATTTTGTTATATCTTACACATATATATCATAAATTATTATGAATTATGTATGTATATATATATATATATTAATATAAAATATATGTTATATATATATATTAATATAAAATATATGTATGTATAGAAAATTATATATATATATATATATATATATATAATTTTACTAAGCACATTTTTAATGTATGTTTACATATATATATATATATATATGTAAGAAGTATAGGCAGCGAGAACTGACGTCACTTCAGTTCACAGAGGTTCAGATGAGTCGTAACCGTGGACAGGAGTAGACGTGCATCGGAGGCAAAGCAGGCGCTCTCTATAGGCAGCAAAATAGAGGATTCGATCGACGAACCTTCTAGGAGTTTTGGAGGAACTGTGATCAAGACATAAATTAGCAAGTGTTCAGCAATTGTTCGTGTAAACTTTAAAACTTTGTACCATGGATCACTGATTATTCATAGCTAAGGACTGTACAATTCTTGTGAGGTGGCCCAGCAACTACGTCCAGTGCCAAATCTAACAATCTTTCTGATGCCAACATAATAATTTATAAATATAGTTTATCGAAACGTGCTCTAGTTCATACCCTATTTATATATGTGCTTAAAAGTTCAGCTGAAAGTAATTCCTTCAAAAGCATAAAAGAGATTATTTTCAGTATGAAATAATATCACAGTTAACACATATACTATTTATAATTTTTGTTCAGAAATTGTGTTAAATCATATAGTACACTCATATTTAAATTTGAGGCAACTAGGCTTTGTGTGCTTTACCGTAATCAATTTAAACCAAACCAAACGTTATTTAACTTAGTTTTATCAAGGAAGAACGTCTTTAAGCCCCTTATCTTGAAAGCCCTTTTTTGTTAAATCCTTTATCTTGAAAAATGTGTTCAGGGCGTTTTTTAATGGTCCTCTAATACCATCTTTGGAAATTTTCCACATTTTGCTACGTTAGAGTCTTTAGGAATGGCTTCGGTATAATTACTGTCAATTCAGTATTAGAAAAAACATGTTCTCGGTAAATCCTGATAAATTCAAAGAATTATAGTTCTTATTCTAGACAGAGACACAATGGCAACGAAAACTATAAATCAAAAGCAGTCTGACTGAAGTTTATAGACATTTATTTAAATAGCCAATAGTGTATTATTTGCAAAAGCAGTCAAATTAAAATTTAGCCTTCTGCTTCATTATTGTGCTATTTTGTTTTTTTGTTTGGCAAGGCAACAATTGTTTTAATATAAAATATAGTGAAAAGAAATGCTTCTGTACAATAAATACGCTGTTATATAAACTGAATGTGAAGTTATTGTTTATTTGAACTGGATTATTTAAATTTATTTCACTGTGAGCGAAAATAGCGGTTTATTTAAGTTTTTATATATTTAAATTAGATGTAATGAATACACTAAAACGAGAACAATAATTTACCATAGAACTTAATTGGAGTACTAAATTAAATAATTCTATTTACAGAATTCAGCTACAGTTATATATCGCAAATAATAAAATTGTGGGATGCCCATCATAATTTTTAAAAAAATTCATTAACAATGCAATTCAGTGAGTTTAAAATTTTTAAAGATAATGGCTTATACACCGCCAACGAAATTAAATTCATAGATTTCGTTATTTGAGTTCCCCATGCTTTTGTTATTCCTAATATAAAATTGTAACTGAATTCTGTAAATATAATTATTAAAATTATTATTTCCTTCAACTTTTTAAAAAATTATTTTTTTCTTTTTAGTGCATTAACTACCACATGCACGTTCAATAAATTTTTATTGTGTAAGCTCCTCTTTTTAATAGTACTTTATTTTCTGCTTATCAGTCACAATTACACGAAATCATAAAAGTTTTAATCATTATTAAAAACACAAACGATGAATTAAAAGAAATTATGAAATGAAGAAAAATAATTGAACGCCATTCAAAGAATAATGAAATTGCTCTGAACATCCGGTTTCGGAAATTGGATGTATTTACAGTTTTATCTAAAGCATATTGCTTGAAGTTAGAATGGAAAAGTGAATATCACCAGTTCATCATTATGTGCGCAAGATAGCAAACTTGGTATTTAGGTGTTCCAAGATAGCAAACTCAAAAGTAATTTTTCAGCGACAAACGCTTTTTCCTACGCATTTTTTAAATAATGCAGAAAATCGCACATTAGTTTTTTTTTCCATCTTTTTTGTTTTAAAATTGGGCGGAAGTTTGTGTTACAATATTTGAAAATTTTGAAAATTTATATCGAATACATTTTTAGGTGTTGAAATTTTAAAATCATAAACGTTAATCATTCTAAAAATTCACAAAAATTTGAGCAATTAAGCTATAAGTTTCATATAAGTTTCACTGAAAAATTTTTGTTTGCTTTATTAAATGTTGCAAATAGTAAATTTCTGATACACTTTCTTTATTCTTTAAAGGAAGATGCATGCGAAAAATCGTTTGAAAATTAAATAAAATTATCTAAATCGAATTATGAAAAAGAAAACTGCTTCAAAACATTGCATTATCATAGACCAACAGCGTGCACACAAAATTTGAAATCGATAGCGTATCAGGAAATAGATTAAAAAACGATGACAGCATTTCGCTCACAGTGAAATAATATGAGTGATCTAACTCCAAGATTATAATTAACTTCTTATACACCCGGTGATGTCCTAACCTGCATTTGCGAATTCTGTAGGAAATGGGATTTGACTTAAAACTGAAATTAAGACACGATCACTGAAGTGTCGAAATCTTTGTCTCATCTTTGAAATTTCTATCCGACCTGATGTGACTGTTTCTGAGCGTTATGCATAAATATCCATCCTAATGATATTATTAGAATCATTGAGTATCTTCAAAAACATTAAAACTACTATCTTCTATTATTCGATAATCCACAAAATTGACAACATTGAATTCATCTGCATGTGGTTATGAAATAATTTTTGAAATTTTTATTTTTAAAAATAATTCAAAACCCATTTTATACCGCATTTTTGAACATTTAAAGCAGTGGCCCGTTCACTCAGTCAGTCCAGACGAAATTTGAGGTAGTGTTATTTGAACGTAAGCGCTCGATATTATGATGATTTGAAACAATACAGCTTTCACGGTTGCGGTTACAGTGAAAACATTTCGAAATTTTTGAATGGCAACACCCATTTTTTTCTCGCGCAAACTGACCAAAAAACCATGAATGTTGTTGGAACCATACACACGTATGACGAAAATTGCCAGTGTAAAGCATTTGCGTCGATGGGCACTGTAAAGGACTGAGGAGCATTGTAAAGGAGCGAGGTGAGTGGAAAAAAACTTACTGGAATTACAAATTTTCAACATATAAAACGTTTCAAGATAGAATCATCTCCCGTAAATTTGCAGTCGCAGTTTCGTGGCCACGGCGATCGCTCGACCTCGATTCGCTGGATTTTTGTTCTGGGGTTATCTGAAATATAAGGCATACATATCAAATACGCGAGATTTGTTTGTTAGAATTGTAAGATGCTATTAAATATGAAGTTATACAGATTTCCTTTGCTATGTCACATTCTTTATTATTGTTTACAACATTGTCGTCTACGAAGGTGGACACGTTGAAAACTTGTAATTCCAATAAAAGTTTTTTCCCCCCTGTTCTCTCTTGTGTTGCCATCGGGCGTTGCTCTTCTTTGCAAATGTTTTACGCCGGAAATTTTCGTCATATGTGTATCGTGAGAACGCAATTTATAATTTCCAGTAGATCAGTTTGCGTAGGAAAACTGCGGCTTTTCACATTCGAAAATTTTGATGGTGTTTCATTGTAACCGTAACCATAAGAGCTCTATTCTTTTAAATTATCTCAATCTCGAGGGGCATACTTCCAATTAACAATATCTAAAATTTCATTTCCGATACTACAATACGTAGGGATTCGATTTTTCAATATTTTAATGAAACTACAAAATGGCATACTTCCTTTAATATATTCAGAATAAGAAACATTTCTTTGATTCTTCGATAGCAAATACAAATCAAACGGATGCCAATGCTTTCACTTTCTCAAAGATTAAATGAACATTCGTTGAAGTCCAAGTGATAAATAAGTTTAATTACCGCCTGCAATTTTCTCATTAATTGGTATTTAGTGATACAACTCAGATAAACTGCATTTTGCATGTGGCGAGTCTCATCGTTTATGCAGCATATGCGTTCAAATTAATTAAGCGCATGTCAACTTCAGCGCGATATGCAAGGTAAATTACGTTTCGATGAGATATAGCGATGAATAACGACAATTAATCGATAACTCATTAAGAACATATAGGACGCATTAGTGAGACATATTTAGATGCTACAGCGAGTTGCTATTTTCGTACACATGGAAGTATGAGGATCATAGATAAGTGCTCTGAGTTCTCAACAAAGTAAATGTGTAATGACATTTTAGCATCATCTTTCGACCTTTTAGCAAACAAACCTCACTGAGTTTGCAAACAGAAGACAAAATTTAGTAAAGAATTTACTGTTTGATAACGATTATGCTGAAATTATAAATATTTAGTAGGCCATCTTAGTACATAATGATCAATGAATTATTAAGAGCTTCTGATGGTGGTATATTAATCAGTATAAAAGTGATAAGAAAAAAATCTGATGCGGCCAGCGAATGAATTTCCGCCAATTCCATGTTAAGACATAGAATCAACGAGCTTTAAATAAAATATCATTTACGGTTGATGGTTTGTAAATAAAATCGAAGTTGTTTATAAATTTTATAAATGAATGTTAATTATAAACACTGCACATTTTTTATTATTCTCTTCTCCAATAAAATGGGCAATGGTAACTATACAAGCTCATGTATACATGCGTACCTTTAGACTTCCCTACAACGTTTCAACTGCAACTATGCATTATTATTCTATATTCGCTAAATTATTTCTTAAAATATAATACATAGCGAATAAAATTTGGTGCACGCATCCTTTTATTTGAAGTGATTCGATACAAAAGTGAAACAAACGCAAAACTGAGGATTGGTGTAAGTATAATAAATTTCTTTATAGTAAGGTTTTTCTCGCCATGTTTAGCATAATTTTAAGAATGCATTTGATATTTATTATTGTAATGCTTTGTTTTCTGCCACATATCTTATTTAAATACAGAATTTAGGAAGCTTTTACTTGTGCCATAATATATTTCTTAAAGTGTGTTCAGAACTTCAAGTACTCTAAGTTAATTACTTCCGATTGATTAATATTAGCTAACACCTTGTTCTCGTTGTTATAAAAAACCTTAAATACTAAAACTGAAACATTTTACGTTATATTTTATTGCAGGTTTTCATCAAAACTATTATAGGCTTCAAGAAAATTCCCATATTTGGCTGCCCATTACAGATTGTTATGGGCTTCTTGTAAAGTGTAACTTTCGGTTCTCCAGTTTTACCCCAAATCTAATAAACTCTTTATATGAATGCAGAAACCTCAAACATGAAAACAGAAATTTTTGGATATTTCATATAACATTTATCATCGATGAAAATATCATGGATGAAAATCACACACGTACAGACACACAAAGACACAAATATCAAAAATAAAGTAACGTAAAATAAATTAAAAGCAGTCAAAACGTGTTATGAGGATCCTAATTCAGGATTAATTGCTGAAAACTCACTATCGAAATACGGATCGAAAACCCTACTTCCTTACTTATGTATATAGGTTGGCCAAAATTAAAAAATTGGAATTTACAGATTTATTCGACATAGTGGAAAAAATCTAGTTATTGTGAAATCTGAGAAAATTTTCTTAGAATTCGCCAAAGTAGTCAGGAAAATTGGCTCTAGCGAACTAACCAATAAAAATTTCTCTGAAGTGAACGCAATTACGGAAATTTACGCTGAAATATAGCTACGTTACGTAACACGATCAACGTATTCTGCCATCAACAAGCATTTCAGAGCTTATAATACATTTTGCAGCGGCCACAAAATTCTTGCCTAATTTTACCCTATTATTGTGGGGACTCTTTAAGAGGTAATGCTGTATTTTTTGGGTGTTTTCCCTAACAATTTGTTGTCATTTAATGTATATATATATATATATATAAGATATAATAAAATATGATAGCTGTCTTAA
>KK114128.1:126234-139791 GCA_000611955.2 Stegodyphus mimosarum | reverse complement strand
GCAGGATGCAGGATGGCGCGTTACCACACTGGGCACTGGGCGTTCTCAGTTTTCTAGAAAGAACTTTCCCTAACAGATGGATCGAAGGGCGGATAAATCCATTCCATGGCCACCACGTTTATCTGACCTAACCCCCTTTAGACTTCTTTCTTTGGGGTTATGTTAAAACCATTATCTACGGTTTGTAAGTGTCAAACATTGAAGACCTTAAGACCAGAGTCAGCAATGTCATTGCAAATACTATTTACAATATGTTGTTCCGCACAGGGACACAGCTGGGCTATCTGCTTGATATTCTGAGCGTAATCAATGATGTGCATGTCGAGGGGTTTCTTAACTTGTGTTTCTTGTCTCAAAAACGTACAAAATTGTTTGTCAGATTGTGACTAACACCAAGGCTATGAGGTGCTCCATTCCCAAACAAGCTATTAAATTTCTTCAGGAATTTGTCGGCATCCTTGCTTATATTATATCCTAATGTACTCGATTTTATTTAAGACTTTCCTACTCCGAAATAATATATTTCTTTCCGTGCAGTAATTGGCATACATCTATGGAACAACTGAAGTGCAATCTACTCGATAACTGATATACAGTATTTCATGGCATACATTAGGAATCAGTCATGCCGAAAGAAAATAATATCGTAGATTTTCCATCAAGATAAATTACTCATTACATTTAGCATCGTACACGAAAGCTATCTGCCTAAAGGGAGGGATGCCTTCGCGGAGGATTTTATACGGGAAATTGACTCGTATTCAGATAAAAACCATGAAAAGTTATCGTACAGCCAGCTCATTTACCTGAGATCGAACCAGTGTCGAACTCCTAGTATTCAGCGATTTTCATCGCTCGACTGTCCATCAAGAAGCCAAGACTTTAATCCAATTTAAAATGTCTGAAAACAGTATATAAGCGTCTTCATAGCAAAATTAATCCATATTCTTTTACAGCATATTGCAAGCATCGTTTCTTGATTAAAATAGATATTAAACATGCAAAAATATTAGTTACAAATCTGAGAAATAAAGTTTCTTTACTTGTGAAATCAAATGGATATGCAATATACTGTTATATTACAACAAATATTTATATATCAAAATAGCAAACATAATTACATTAGGAGGATCTAGGTTAATATATGTTTATTGTGTTAACAGATACCAATCTTATAATTTGTTTTGATAAACATTGTCTTATTTAAAATCATTCGAAAATGTGTTTATTGTTGGGATGTTCTGATTCGTACAGTGCCTACAGTATTATCGGGCCATAGCGTTGCTGCCTACCGTATCATCGGGCCCAGGTGGGAATCCCGGAGATGGATAGGATGTTAGTAAAGATACCTATGCGCATGGAGGCACTTAAAAGATTGGTAACTTAAAGGTCCTCCTGAGAGGCTTAATAGAAGCCCAGGGTGCATCGGATCTGTGGCTCGGTGTGTTCTTCAGCGAAACTGGGGCAAAACTTCCTTGTTCTCGAAGGTATAAAGTTGATCGCTCCCATAATGCGTCTTGAGTAAGTTTCTCGTCGATGTGGCGGCTAAATGACCAATTGGTATTGATTATTTCTGATGAATGCATTAAATTACACATGTGAACTGAAACAAAAGCATTATTTTTATAGTGCAACGACATCTTAGTGAGTGATGAAGTATTTTGTGCGATATTAATTGCAAAAACATAGTACAAACAAAATATTTATGAATTAATTTAAAAAGTGAAAACATAAGGGAGATTATGAACTAAAGATGAACGGAACTTTTCTGTTTGCTTCTGCAAAACGTTTAAAATCGCTGCTCATTTTTCTTAAAAAAGTTTTTCTTAAAAAATTTCTTATTTAATTTAAGTGGTATTTTGAAAATGCATTTCAATTAATGTTAATTGGTTTAATAATATTTCAATCATAAATTTTATTTCAGCAAATCAGTGTTATTATTTAGAGCAGTTTCACTCATTAAGAAAAGTCTTAAAATACCTAAAGCTAACTTAAAGAAAATTTTGAATGGGTCAAAAAGACAAACAAACTTAAGCGAGGAATTTTCGTCAATCTTTAGCCTAATTTTAAAAATGTAATGCTATTCTGTATTTAAAATTGTGGAGTTCCTTATTTTCAGTTTGCTTCTGATTAGGGTTATCAATTCTTTGTTGATTTGCCTTCAAAAACTTTAGAACTACAGTACACGTAGCTTAATACAATCGCAGGTAATGTTACCATTCGGATATCGTTATATTTTTTGACGAAATCCCGCCCATTTACGTTTGAAAACACAGAAGATATCGCTTATTGTGATTGAGAGCACTGTTAGTAGGATGAAACTATATCAGAATACACTTTTTAAACTAAAGTTACGAAATAGGATCAAAAATAAATTACAAAAATTCTGGTGCTAGGTTTACCATATTATACATAAAAATATGTAGCATAATCTATTAAATATTATTTTCAATTTTAAAAGAAGTATTTTATAAAAGTTTGAATTTTAACAACGGAAATAAAAAATATTGTTACGAATTTCACATTTATTTGGCTATTTATTTAGAATTGTAATTAAAATCCCTTTTTATTTCGCCGTGCAACGCAGACGATTTTTGAAGAGAAAGCTACGTCAAAAAAATAACAATAAAAATAAAAGAGTGCGTGCTTAATAAATAAATATTTCGTAATTCCAAAGTGGTTCCACTTCTTAAACCCAATAAGCCTGCGACAGAACCAGCATCATATCGACCAATAAGTCTACTGTCTACGCTAAGCAAAGTGGTGGAAGCAGTTATTCTTAAAAAAGTCAATGAGCATCTGGAGCAGAACAACTCAATTATTCCCTACCATTTCGGCTTCCGTAGTAAGCATTCTACAACTCATCAGCTTTATCGGGTTGTTGAAATGATCACTGGTGGATTTCAACGGAAAAGAGTCACAGGAGGAAACTTTCTAGACGTCGCTAAGGCCTTCGACCGTGTACGGCTGGATGCCCTTATATACAAATTACACTGTCTGGGTCTCCCAGGCTACATGCTTAACATAATTAAATACTACTTGATCGGTAGACACTTTGTCGTTCACGTATTAGGCACACTTTCAACACCCAGACTCATAAAGGCTGGAGTCCCCCAGGGGTCCCTTTTGGGCCCCACATTATTCAACATATACGTGAACGACATCCCCACCACACCTGACACGACACTCGCAATGTATGCTGATGACACTGCGATCCTCACACAAAGTGCATTTATTGGTTCAGCAATTCAACGATTACAAAACCACTTACAATTACTAGAGACTTGGCTAGTGAAGTGGAAAATCAAGATAAACGTTGATAAAACGGCAGCCATCCTGTTCACCAAAAAAGTGAAAACTCCTAAAAATTTACAGTTATATGGAGAGACCATCCCCTGGGCCAAGCAAGTCCCTTATCTTGGGGTGATCCTCAACAAAAGGTTATCATGGAACCCACACATTACAAGTAGTCTTAAAAAGTTTCGAGTACGTCAAAAAATACTTTACCCCTTAATTTCTCGAAACTCCGTTCTATCTATAGATAATAAGTTACTTATTTATAAATCCTTGTTGCGTTCTATTATTTGTTATGCTTGCCCTGTGTGGGCGTACTCTTGTAAGTCTATTCGCAAAAAACTACAAACAGCGCAGAACAGTGTTCTACGCCAAATAGTATGTGCCCCATGGTACATTAGAAATCAGCGCTTGCATGACGAACTTAAAATTGAATATATTAAAAGTTATTGTTGCCGTCTGGCACGTAAGTTTTTTGAAGGTCTGGGGGATCTTAACAATCCCACCATGACCATTTATGACTATGATGTCAATGATATTGTCAATGTTAGACGCCCTCGGGCTATCTTAAATGTTAATCTTGACTAATGCCTATTACTCTGTTGTAATGACTTGTACGACAATTCTGTTGCATTACTGTATTTTGTATTTATCAAGTGTTATTTGCATTGTATTCCTCTCCTGTTCTATATTTTTATACATTTAATCGGATTGAGTGCACCTCTGTATTCGCATGTTACCTAACATCATGATTTTTTTTCTTTACGCATATAATTAGTGTGTCACCAGCTCAGCGGCCTTCTCTTTCTAAACAGGCATTTTCGGTTTTTTCGTGGAATTTTGAAAGGCTTTATTTACTTTTAAATTTTACTTTTCATAGGGCAAGTTATTGATAATAGCCCTCCCCTTCCTTTTGTTTTTACTTACTTTAATTAGTACCTTTCATATATATAATTATATATTTTAAAAAAAAAATCTGTTATTACTTATTTTTAAGTTATTTTGTACTTGCCAATTTATTAGAATCATACTTATGCATTCGATGAGGGGTAGGGTCCTTTGACTCATGCACCCTGGTGAAGAAATATTTAAGCATTTTAATTTATTTCTTGTGGAAAGTATACATTTTTGTTTATTTTTTACGACTTGTGCATTCAATATATAACGAACCCGTACGCACGTAACAATGTCTATACTTAACGTTATAAAATTAAGTAATTCAACTCTAAAGAAAGAAAATAATAATTTATCATTTCAGAAACATGTACAGTGTTTCACAAAAGTGTTCGCAGACTTTAAGAATTTGCAGAAAAAGCTCTGTAACTCATAATTGAATTCGAATATAAGCCCAATATTTTTTCATATTATCTCCATGTGATTTTGAATAAGACTAACCTTTTTAAATTTTTAGTAATGACTTAGTTTCTTTTTCTAAAATTGAAAATGTAAGGTGGCATAGATAAAACACGCCACAAAAGTGATTATACACCGAAACGTTTTCATAAAATTTCATAAATAATATTATCGTCTACGACCTTTTTCTATTTCTGAATTTTGGTGACGTTTTAAAAAATTGTTTAGCTTTATTTTTTGTTTGCTTACTTCGCTGTATTTTATTTAATGCTTAAAAATATCCCACAGTCGTAAGGAAGCAACGAACAGCATTCACAAATTGATTATTTTTTATCATAAGGAAGGAAACAAGATTCTGTAGGTCGCTAAATTAATAAATTTATCCCATTCTACAGTGCAGTATGTGATAAAATGCTCTAAAGAAGAAATCGGATCCGAAATAAAAAAAGAAGAGAATGTTTTGTAAAAAAGGATTCTACGTGACTCAATGTGATTAGAGATTTATATTTAGAAAATAGGTAAAAAATCCACGTTTAAGTGTTGTAAAGCTTTCTACAGAATTTACTGAAACATTTTCTACTTCAATTTAACTTAAAACCGCTCGGCGAGTGCTCATATCAGCAGAAATACATAATCGCTCTGCTCGAAGAAAATAGAAAACTTGGCGTTTTCTTCGGAAAATCAATGATAAATAAGCCCGAAGCGTATTGGAATCATGTCTTATTTGCAGAGAAAAGCAAATTTAGCGTTTTTGATTCCTATGGGCGTATATGCAGAAAAAAAATGAGGAGCTTAATCCCAAGACCTTGGTTGGAACAGTAATGTATGGCGATCGAGTTGTTCTGGTGTGAGGGTGTCTAACATGACAGCATCAGCATTAAATAATTTAGAATTTATTGATGGCGCAATTGTAGGTCTTTTTTTAAAACAGGAGAAATGAAAAATAAGCAATGCCTTCCCTGGGACTCAAACCACAAAACTTTCGAATACCCGATAACGCGCCGAGTGTGTTGACCAATACAACACGAAGTCAGCTAAGAAAGCGGGAAAATGCCTTATATACTCCCCCTTTTAAAGGGCGACTGTAGTTCGGGCGCCACTGTAGAGAATTAGTTTTTTTTTTTTTTTTGAAAGCAAGAGAGATGAAAAATGAGCAGTGCCCTCACCCGTACTCGAACCACGGACCTCTTGAATACGCGCCGAGCATGCTGACTACTACACCAACAACGCATGCCAATACCTTATATAAGGAACAATGTTTTTTGATTTAAATATTTTAAAAGCTAATTTAAAATTATCCGCCCGAAATTTGGATACTGGAAAGAATTTTACTTTTCATCACGGTAACGATCCTAAGCACATGGCCTTCAACATTCGCTTTTGAGTGTCTATAATTGTCCTTAAGTTCTGAAAAAACCATCTCAGTAACCAGATTTAAACCCAACAGAACACGTTTGGAGAGAATTAGAGATTAAGACATAAAATAACGAAAACACAACATAGAAGAACAATGATGCAGCTATTAAAAAAAACTGGTTAACTCTATAACCAGACGTTTGAAAGCTGTCATAAATACTGCAGGATATACTACAAAATACTAACTGACAGAAATACAAAAATATTTACTAATATATGCAGATTTCTTTAAAGCGAAGACTTTTGTGAAGTAACTTTTCTGTTACCTTTTTGTTATTGATTTTCCAAAAAGAAAGTTTCAACTTGTTTATAAAATAGTTAATATAGTTTTGCCAAGAAAAATTTATAGATATTATTAAGAGGTTTTTAGTCTAAAATATTAATTTTCGTTAATAAATAAAGCAATATTTCACTGAAACTCGTAAGCGTACGAAAACTTTTGTGAGTCGCTGTATTTGAGCTGTTTTCCATCGATTAGGTTTAGTGAACTATTCTGCCGTTCTTTAGACTAAAATAACCTGTGGCAGTCTTAGCTTCTGCAGAAATAATAATAGCGAAAGTAGTCCTGTAGAAGTAGTCTTACAATAGAAACCTCCTAATAGCATTCCGGTTAATGTGATGTATTTGGTAATTCAGATATTGTTATTGAATTGCTGAAGTCCGAATCTTGTGTATGAAATATATCGTGTTTAAACAAAAGTTTCCTGCCATCGCAAATATTGTCTGTGCAAACAGTTGGAGTTGGCTTATTTCATTATATTTTGTCAAACAATTTTTGGCATTTGAAAGAAACAGACTTTAGAACACTGTGTTGTAAAATTTGTAGAAAAATATCGCTATAGTTATCGTAACCATCATTCAAACGTCGTGTGAAGGTTTGGTACCGAAAATTCAAAAACAAGGACTATGACATTAAAGAAGCAGAGCACTCCGACCGGTCTACTCATGTTGTTAAGGCCCACCAACGAGAACTTAAGGAAGAAGATCAGTATGCAACTACTCAAGAGCTAGTTAACAAGTTAAACGTAAGTACCACGTCCATTAGTCGTGTTACGCGTCGGGCCTGCACTAAATCGTCTCGAATATCAACGCAATGAAATGTGGATTTACTTCAACAACACAAGCCGAAAAGGGTCTGCATCCAGCGAGCCTGTCGGCAGCGTCCAAAGAGCAATTTGACTAACAAAAAAAAATCATGCTTGATATTTGGTCGCATTGCCGTGCAGTTATTATCCATAAAGAGTATCTGGAAAAAGGTAAAACCCTTAACACTAAGGTGTACAGCGAGATGCTAGTCCATGCTGACTCTGCTACGAAGGAAAAACATCGAAGTAAGTTCTGGAGCAAAAAGGTAATGTTCCATCAAGATAATGCAAGACCACATGCGTCTTCATTCACCGGCTGAACTCTGTACGTTCTCAAATACGATTTTTTGCACACCCACCATATAGCCTCGACATCGCTCCTTTGGACTTCTACGTTTTATCACACCTGTTCATGCAACTATATCTTACTAGGAGCTATCTTTAATTCTGCACAGGACGTCCGAAATAAGGCTGATCTGTTTTTGGACTCGCGAGCCCCAAATTTCTAAGCCGAAGGCTTTAGAAAACACGTTAACAGAAAATCATAAATATGGGTGGAGATTACTATGCACACTAAAAGTACAGCTTTGATGTTTCTTTTCTAACTTTATCAAGAACGTGTTTTGACGGAAATCTTTCGTTACGATCAGATATATCGAATATTGTGTATATAATATCTGTTAATCACGGTATTGCTATAGAATTGCTAAAGTTTCACCCATTTGTACACGTAAACATGCAAAATATTATATCGCTTATCGTTATCAACAATTCTTTAATATGTTCAAAATGTTATAGAATAAACTTATTATTCCAAAGTCGTTAAATATTGTTTAGGTTACAGAGAAATTTCGTCAACTAAGGGATTAAGTCACTACCTAATAGCTTTGTTTCGATTTCAGTAAAGAATTTAAATGTAGACAAAAATAACCTTAGTATGACGGAAATTTTGAAGAATTCTACTGATTTTAAGGGCGACAGAGACTAATCTCTTTTTCAGAAGCAAAATGAAAAGTTTCTGAAGAATTGTTTTTTCATTCCCTTGAAGAACAAATTCTCTGTAAACCACTACGAAGAACTAAAGTGACTTTTTCTGTTTATTTTGAAATATTGTATCCCCATGTTTCCTTTCAATGAGTGATGCCTTCCGAACATTAAAATTAGGGATACAATGCTTTGAACTGTTCATAAGTGTTACTTTTGCATTAAAGATGTTATAAAGAATTCACAAACAAATTTTTGCCTTATTATGTTTAAAATGCTGTGAAAATACTTATTTATGTGTTTCTTGTTGTATTTATAATTAAATTCCCTTAATAAAGTAAATAATAATAATAATTAATTTAATAAAAAATTATAAATTAATTAAATTCCATGAATAGATGGGCATTTTTTTTCATCGTTAAATGCTATCATTCTGTTAATGTTATCAAAATAGCTGTGACCAAAAGTGATCTCATTTAGCGACGCCTACTGTACAGTAATCCCTCTCTAAGACAACCACCCATGGTTCGAGATGATTTTGGTTTTCTGCGGAAGTGGTCGCCTTAAAAAGTGATATTATTGGTACTGATATTTATTACTTTTCTCAGAAATTCTGATCACTTTCAGGTTTGGTCAACTTAAAGAAATGTTTGCCGGAAAAGAGTGTATTGCATATGTTTATCATACAGCTCATAATATTATGCGTTCTGTGTGATTTCAATTATATAACTTATAAATATTAAACACAATATGCGTATACTTATTGCATAATGCATTAAATCTAATCACAACCCTAAATGTAGACTAAAAACTAAATGCAGAATGATTAAAAACCTTGAAACTATTTATATTGCAAATTCAAAAACTTATTGATAGGTTAGCATAATATTAAAAAATTGCTGATGTTTTAGTAAAGCTTAATAACTTAAGAAACAGCTGGTATAAATGTGGGTGCCACGTATAGGAGTTGGGTGAATTTTGAAAAAAAAATATAACTCTGATATTTTTAATATCTTTCAAAATATCATTAAATATAACGGCAGTATTAAAGTCAAATTATGTAACGGAAACTTTAAAACTGTTGACGCGACTTTGCAATACAAGCTGCTTGAAGGATAATACATAAAATAAAACATACCCTAATCGATTGTAAAATCAAAAGCTGTAATTAGCAAATTTTAAATTACAGCAGACGCCGCTTAATATGATTACATTTGTGTAGGGCTATTTTGAAGACAAAACCCGAATGACAAAATTAAACAGTGAAAAAAAGTATCCTTCAGTAATGAAATTAAACTAATTTAAAATAAATATAACTACAGAAATATGAACAGATACTTTCTAAACGCAATATTTTATTTATTATTATTTTATTATTTATCATAATGTCATTAATGCAAATGTTCTTTCATGAACGGCTCATAATGGCTTTAAACTATTTGACGTATGCTATACTTATATTTGACTTGGGGGGGGGGCCTTGCCTCACTTGAAGAGAACATGTCAGTGCGAAATTTAAAATTAGGCAAAAAAGCAACTTTAGTTTGGCATAACTGATGTTTTCAGGAAATTTATTTTTCGGTATTAAAGAAAAGGTCTGAAGATTTTTTTTTGAGTGTGTTGCAGAAGAAAAGGAATATGTGTCTGATCATTCTCGAAATTAGCAGAGTTGCTAAATATCTACACCAACCTAAAAATAGATTTTTTTTTTGCCTAATTTTAAATGTTTGTCTATAATAACACTTTTGATGAAAATCAATAAATATTTTTTGTTTAAAATAAAATTTTAGAGGTTTAATTTCTCTTTTGACGACATTTCTCTGTCATTTACCAAATTTTATAATTTACTCGGATTTTATTTGGTAACATTATTTCAATAAAGAATTTATTCTATAAAATTTTGATCATATTAACTGAAATGTGTATCACAGTATGCGAAGTATTTTCCATGTTTATGCAACTGAACGGGTAAGACTTCGTAAACTCGGGAAAAATATTCGAATGATAACATTAACCATGATCACATTAAGCGGCGCCAATTGTATAAGCCATTATACACACTTTTGCAAAAACATCGAAGCACCATGAAGGAAATGGATGTTTTTGATGAAATTAAATATGCGTATAGCTCATAAACAGATAATAAAATGATTAAAAAAATCAAGGTCATAGTACCTGTTCACGGCTTACAATCACCCAGAGTGTTCAAATTAGTAGTTGGTCGAACCGCCGTTGGTGGCAATGCATGCTTGAATTCGTCAAGGCAAGGAGTGGTAGAGGTTCCTAATGTCATCCTGCGACACTTCTGCCAGGTATCCATCAGTTGTCGCACCAGATCTGTGATATTTTGTGGTTTCCGAATCTGGCGGCCTACGATGTCCCAGACATGCTCCATTGGTAAAAAGTCTGGTGACTTTGTTGGCCAAAGAAGCGTATCAACTGTACGGAGACAGTCCAGAGATATGCGAGCGGTATGTGGCCTGGCCTTATCTTGTTTGAAAATGGCCCCAGGATGACGTGCCAAGAAGGGTAATGCAACCGGCCGCAGGATAGCATCAACATATCATTAAGCTGTTAAAGATGTACGGAGGATGACTAAAGATGACCTGTTATCATAAGAAATACCGCCCCATACCATTACACCATAGGTTATGGCTGTATGCCTTTGTAAAACAAAGGCTGATTGGGACCGCTGGCCCCGTCCTCTCCAGTCACGAACACGATGGTCATCTGCTTCAAGAGTGAAGCGGGATCCATCGCTGAACACTATAGGATGCCAGTCTGATGGCAGCCAAGATAATCGGCTACGACATCACTCCAGAAGTCACCGCCGATGTTTTGAGGTCAAAGGGATACGTCTTAAAGGCCTCTGTGAGCGTAACTCCGCCTCAGAGAAGCGCGGTAAGATGGTGGACTGTATTACAGGAGGTACAGACGTGGCTGTAATGCGTTGAATACTCGAAAATGATACCGTTGGGGCGGTTCGGGCCTGACGAACTCGCAACTCTATTTCAAATTCTATTCACAACTCTATTTCAAAAGCACTTTATCAAAAAAATTGAAATTTTCTTCATGAAATTAATAATGATGAAAATTAAAATATACATAAAAATGTTTGATTATATGTGTTTTAACAAAATAGCACAAAATATTTTATGTACCAATGGGGTTCTAGTCCCATACGTGTACAGAAATATAGACCAAAAAGGAAAAAAAAACAATGTAAGCTACTATGATCATCTAAATTTTCCCACAATTTAGTAATGCAAAAAAGATTCCTTCGCTTGCATGTGTTGCCTACCTCATTCAATAAGTAATTACACACATTAAGTATTTCAATGTTTACTTCATTTAAGAAAACTTCCTTTTTTGTTTTTGAAATATAATGAGTACAGTTTTTAAAAGATAAAAAAAAATATTCCTTCTTCTCAACCACATTACATTAGTCGAAAAATTTAAAATTGAATCATAGAAGATCTCTTTTAAGTAAGTTATGCACAAATTTATTAGTACATAATATTCAAATGATAACGATCTACATGAATAAGCTTTAAAAAGTATTTCTAAACTATAATCAAAAAACAAATTTTCAAAAATACAGTTTTAGTAGAATGCAATGTGCATCTGATGTATATACACTGAGCCAAATTATCATGTCTGAAAGTTATCACTTTTCAGTCTTTAAGCACATTGCTTTTTGGGATAAAAGTAAAGATAGAAAATCAATTTCAAGCACAGAAAATCCATTTCAGAACTATTTAACTGTCGAAAAAGTTCGCTTAATGCATAAACACGATTACACGTGCATGGCTTTACTGTTACTTCCTTTCATATTATTTCATATTCACAGTCAATGTTGGTATTTTATTTTTCATTATAAACATCTAAACAGTAAAACATAGTAAAAATTGTAATATTTTAAATTATTTATTGCATTACTACAGCCTACTATTTACCAAGACGACATCACACACGTCCCAAAACAATATTACTACGAACGGCGACATATTGTTTTTCTGAGAGCGTGGAGGGAGAGGAATATTTTACTCACGTCAGCATTAACACGGAGAAAAATACGCGGTCGTCTTAAAGAGATGATGGTTGATACCTGTGTTTATTTGTAATATAAGAAATATTGATATATGCATATATAAGTGTATAATATATAAGTGTGTATGTGCGTGTATTCAGAGAACCAACTCGGGGCGAAATCACCTCCTTAAGATGACCGCCTCTGGACGAAACCAGTATTTCTGAAAACTTAAGTATATTTTGGTATTGAAACATTCCTTCTGTAAGACGACCATCCGCAAAGAAAATTCCGGAAGTGTGACTGGTCGCCTTAGAAAGATTCATTTCATACAGGCAACCTCCCTAAGACGACCATATCTAATAGATAAACGTATTTCTGAGAACATAAGTATGTATATTGGTATTGAGTATCACCTCTCTTAGGCGGCCACTTTCAAAGATCGTTTTTATGTGTGGCTGGTCGCCTTATAGAGACCTCGTTGTGTGTGGTGTATATGATTACTGTTATTGTTTCCGACAAAAGTTTTTATGAAATCAAACAAATGAGCATATAAACTAAAAACCTTCTCTAAAACAGCCGCCTGCGTTTCCAGGTTACTCTGATGGTCTTAAAGAGATCATACTTTCATTCTTAGAAGTGCTGATAGGTTAGAGAAGAGGTGGAGACGACAGGTGTCACTGTATATTTTTAAACTTTTATTCCTGTGGTTACAAAACAGAAATGACCTAATAGTATTTTCAACAGTATCCAAATAAATGAAATAAAAGTAAATTAATAAATAATTTAAAATATTCAGTAGACTACAAGAATACCAATAAATTTTTGTTTACTGACACTAGTGTTAATTTCATTGTTTAGAAAAGTCTATTGACGTCAGTTAGAAAATTAGAATAAACCCATATAAACCAACAGAAGATTTATTTGGCATCTACAGGGTGTCCATAATTAAACTTAAAATTTGCGAGCTGTCTGTAGCAAACACTATGCAGCAGAATTTCATGAAAATTGGGTAATGGCAGAATGAAATAATGGGAATTTTATCGAGCCCCCCCATAAAAACAATGAGTTACAAAAACCCCCACTAAATGGCGCTGTGCAATGTAAACTGTTGTCATATGCAAATGTCGTAACCATAGTAATCCTGTGCGCGCACAGCAACCTTATAAAGATGTGAGAAGCGAACCGCAATTACACTCGTTTCCAAGTCAAGGAAGATGACGTTGACTCTCCAGGAACGTGCTTTACTGGTGATATTGTTTTACCAAAACAGAGATGCTTTGCGGAAATTTCGGTCTTTGAAGTGGTTAGGAAATGGTCTACTCACTAGTCAAGGACTACCAAACATGGTCAGGAAATTTGAAGCAACGGGAACATTGGAGATTCAGCCAGGAA
>KK114128.1:102741-126224 GCA_000611955.2 Stegodyphus mimosarum | reverse complement strand
CAGTAGTGGATGATGTAGCGACGCAAGTGGAGGAAGACAGATCGCAAACCATCGACAGCACTATTAAGGCGTATTAATTTCATGCAGCTTCTATTGACCAACCTCCTTCCATGGTTAAGATTCTTCAAAAGATTTTACTCTGCTATCCGTATAAACTGTCGCTAGTGCAGGAGCTCTTACCAGATGATCTGGATAGTCGACAAACTGCGTTGCGGCTTCTTGCGCGAGTTGAGCTCCAGGATAAATGGTCATGGAACATTTTGTGCACTGATTAGGCTCACTTTTATATAGAAGTTGCGGTTAACAAGCACAATTGCCGTATTTGAGCTGCTGCAAACCCACATCAACTCCTACAAATTCCATTACACTCTTCGCATGTAACGTTTTGGTGCAGTTTTACTGCAACCTTCATTGTGGGTCCGTTTTTTTTCTAAGATCACAGCGCCGCATGGCCTGTGACATGCACCGTCACCTGTCAAAGATACACTTCATTATTACAGCAATCCGTTATTCCGGCTGTTCCGACAAGGCGATGTGATGCAACCACAGTGTTTATGTAGGATGGTGCTCCTCCACACATCGCCCATTGGGTGAAGCAAGTGCTCCGCCGCCATTTCGTTGCGACAGAATCATCAGCCGGCAATTTCCTACAAGTTGGCCTCCTAGATCCCCTGACTTGATTCCTTGCGACTTTTGGCTGTAGGGATACATCAAGGCCATGGTCTACCGTGATCCCATCGCATCTTTATCCGACCTTAAAGAAAACACAAAACGCCATGTGCATAACATTACCCAGTTCATGCTGCTTTCAACAGTCGAACATGCGATTTTACGCTTTGAGATGGCAGCAGACAATGGTGGACTTCATATCCAACATGTTTTGTAAACTTTTGTGGATTATTTAGATGTTCTCAACAAAGCTATGATACGCCACCTAGGGGTGGTATTTTAAACTCATTGTTTTTTTTTTGCTTCGATAAAATTCCGATCATTTCATTCTGCCATTACCCAATTTTCATGCAATTCCGCTGTATAGTTTTTGCTACAGACCGCTCGCAAATTTCAAGTTTAATTATGGACACCCTGTATTTCTATTATATTTATTACCTGTAAGAAAACCAGTGAAAATAAATATAAACCAATACAAACCAGTAGAAAGTTCTGGCATTGATGTTGGTTGTATGGGTATCAGATGATACCAGTAAGAAAAACCCACACAGATCAATAGAAACCAGTAAAAGTAAGTAGAGACCAACAGAATTCTATGAGTATCAGTAAAAGGTTTTACTGGTTTCTATGGGGCATTTTGAAATCAGTAAGAAAAACCCACAGAGACCAACAGAAACCAGTAAAAGTCAACAGAGACCCATAGAATTTTGTAGGTACCCATAAAACATTTTACGGGTTTCTATGAGGCATTTTTACCAGGGAAACGCTTTATATTATTGCAATGTAATTAGCGATACACGACGTTTCATAAAAATAAGCATATTTTAAATATAAAGCTCTTGCTTAAGTATTTGATAATTACACTGGTGTGCAAAACTTAAGCAACAATGTAAAAATTTAGCAGATAGCCATGAAATTGCAGAAAAGGAGGTCTGGAGATCAGTCCAATGAACACGTAAGTCAGTAGAAGCGTCATGCGTATGTAAATATCAGAAACGAAACGTCAGAGGCGACGTGACCGTACACAAAACGCGTGATGTCGGCGCGCGCAGCTCAACAGTAGAATAAAAGGAAGGACGGATACGCAATTCAACATATTCGCTCCAAGTGCCAGTGAGTCAGTTCGTGAAATATGGCTAGAAGAAATCACCTGGACGACCTCACACGTGGAGGAATTTTCGGAAAGCTGGAGGAGGGGCGTATTGTCATCAGTGTAGCTGCAGAGTTCGGAATCAACAAAAGTGTCGTTTCGCGCGCTTGGAAAGCGTTCCAAACCTCAGGTACAGCTGTTAGAAAGGTTGTGGTGGCTGCCCGTGGGCGACATCTGCAGGAGATGACCGATATATCGTCCTGCAGGCGAAAAGAGGCCGACAGCAGTCAGCAAGCGCCATTGCTTAGCAACAGGATGACAAGTGTCGAGGTTTACTGTGGCCAGTCGCCTTCACAAAGGGGGCCTATTCGTCCGCCGTCCTGAACGCTGCCTCCCGTTGAAAGTTGGCCACCGATGCCACCGTTTACAGTGGTCCAGAGAGCACAAAAACTGGAAAACTGATCTATGGAGTTGTGTCCTCTTTACGGATGAGAGTCGGTTCAGTACCAGAAGCGATTCTCAGCGCGTTTTAATTTGGAGAGAGGTCGAGACTCGGTTTTATTCCAGTAACATCAAGGAAAGACACCGTAACGGTGGTCCTGGAGTTCTTGTCTGGGAAGGCATTATGCTGAACGGGCGAACTGAGCTCCCCATTTTCGACAGAGGGTCTGTAACCGGGGATCGTTATTGTGAGGAGGTATTCCTTCCCCATGTGTGTCTGTTCCGAGGTGCCATTGCCCCGACTTCATATTTATGGATGACAATGCACGGCCACATCGGACTCTTGCTGTTGAAGAGCTACTGGAAAGTGAAGATATCACTCGAATGGATTTACCAGCGTACTCCACAGATTTAAATCCCATCGAACATGTGTGGGATGCTTTGGGGAGACGCATTGCAGCACGCTTACATCCTCCGAAGAACACCCAACAACTCAAACAGATGCTGATTGAGGAATGGGCACTCCTACCGCAAGAAATGTTGCACCAACTGGTTCTGAGTATGCGGAGACGATGCGAAGCAACCATTGCAGTGAGGGGAGGGCATATCCCATATTAAGGAACATCTGCTTGTTGTTCTTCCTCTCGGATAGATAATCAGGAGTCACGATACTATGCGTTTAATAAAGCTTGTTTTTGTTTGATTCCGCACCGTATGCATTGTATTCCTTTTTCAGCTCCTATGCTTTCGTCATCCTTTACGTACATAATACTCTCCTTCATTTCTGCATAAAAACCTGCTGTTGCTTAAGGTTTGCACACCAGTGTAAATAACAATTGGAGAAAAAATAAATTTTAAAGAAAAATATACGAATAGAAAATAGACGATATAAAGGCAGTGTTGAAATTAAAAACTATATTATATATCTATAAATAGTAATGACTATTATATATAGTATATAATATAATATTATATTATAGTAATGACTATTATATAAAATGTCGTTAGTTCTAAACTATCAGTCACAATTAAAACTAAGTCACTACTTTAGATACTAAATTCTTTACGCTAAATTGTTTTAAGAGTATCTGAGTGTTTAATTATGGAGTAAAATGCATTTTGAGACTTCGCACATCTAACTGAAAAAGCATTTTTCGAGACATTTAATCATCGGCACAAACGCCAAATGGAAGACCCTTTAGGAACATTGTTTTGAGAAAATGTGATCTGGAGAGTACACGACTTTCTTGTACAGCCTATTAAATTCTATGCACTTTAATTTTCTCCTGCAGTTCAATTAAATTTATTTCCTCGAATTATTTTAAATTAACTAACCGATCTCTCAAGCCAAATTGAAAATGCCGTCAAAAATTGCAATTTTGAAATTAAAATGCCCCGGTCACTTTTTGTCGCATAGGGGTCAAACTTGTTATCATCTTATTTTTTCGTAAGTTTCCCAAATGTCAGTATAGAAACTGGGAGGCAGCATTAAAATTTAAATTTTGTTGTTTCCCCGAAATTAATTATTTTTATACTTGACATTGACAAAGCATGAATATTTGAGTCATTTAGAACGCTTCTGTAACAGGACGTACAGTACAACTCCAATTATCCGAATCGCTTTCAGAATTTAAGAAACAAATAAGACGGAAACGTACTGCGATTAGGAAAATAATGATGATGCAAAATAATTCTAAATGGTGATGAACTTATTGAAAGTGTGGGAGAAGAAAGTGTCGAGTAAGATGACGACCTTAATGTCGAATTTGAAGCAAACACGGGACCATCAGCGAATGAAGCGTTTGCCGACCTTGAAACTGCGCTGAAGTGGATGGAGCGTCAGCCCCATTGTGACCACATGCAGCTTTTCATTATCAAGTGGATACGCGACTTGGCTGCCCGAAAACGAATGAAGACAGTCAAATAGCTTATTTTGACCGATATGTTCAGCAAGCAATGACTTTGAGCACTTGTAAGTACTGTACAATACGCTACATAACATGTACGTAAAAGTGTTGCCATACAGTAATTTATTAAAGTATACGTAGACCCTTTCTTTGGAAAAATTCCAATTATCCGAATGGGGTCCCGTCCCAATCGCTTCCGATAATTGGAGTTCTACTGTATATTTCTACGACCAAAGCTTGAAGAAATAAAGTGTGGGTAATGGGGGGTAGGTATATATATATATATATACGAATATAATTCTGGTACTGCTGATTGCAATAAAAAGGGTGTTGCACAACTAAATGTTATAGTTGTCCATATACAAAATTTCAGCATCCTAAAGCTAATCGGTTTTGAGTTATACGAGATATATACGTACTTACGCAATTGCATACTCGGGAGAAAGTCCATTTTGAATTGATTTTAAATCCATTTTCCCTTACGTTTTGGAAAACCGAATTCTTTATTCTGTCCGTAAGTGCTGACGTCACCCCAAAAAAATAGTCAAAATGAATTCGGAAATTGCCAAAATAGATATTTCCCCTGAAATATGATACTTGAAATTTTTCTCAATTACAACACGTACTTTAATTTCCACAATGAAGTAAAAATGTGCTTGAAGTTTTCCTTACGAACTTTGAATCGTAAATAATAGCACAATGGTCTGAAATTGACGCACTGCGCGCCACATGCCGCCACCGAGCAATTTCAGAATGTCGGATAACGCATTCCCATTTATTAATTAGCATTACTATGAGAAGAATTTGATAAGATATTTTTTTATGATTTTAATGTTATGTTGTCCAGTTTCACTTTATTTACTTTACCAGAGGTGAACGTGAGTAACGCCCCAGAAAATGTATTGGTTGAGCTTGTTTATTTATATTGTGATTAAAATCTTCTTATTCAAACGTTTGGTGATACGAATAGCTTCAACTGCGAATTTTTTGTTTGGGAATACATTTAAACATTAACAGTGATTCCCGTAGTTGAAAATTAATAAGGAGCGAGATTTTGACGAGTATCTGTAACTCGTGATTAAGATAATTTTCAATAATATTTCTCCAGATATGCAAATTTCTTTCAAAAATATACATTTTTACAAACTTTATGAAAGAGAAAATCTATGAGACTGGAAGATGCAGTAAGAAATTAAGAAGTGTATCATTATTTATATAGAAGTATGGATTTTTTTTCCATGCGTGATAGAAATATGCAATAAATAAGGCATGAGAATAAATTGTCATTATGTATTCTTCATGTGTCATCCCTCCTGTAAATTTTTCGTCATTCATTCCTCTTTAATTAATTTTTTTATGTTAACTAATGGTTACTTCAATATATTCGAATTATTTGAATAAATGCCAGTTTGAAAATTTAGTATTTAGCTACATTTGAATTACAAAATACAACCAGCAGAAATTTCTTGCAGATATCAACCTTAGGATTTTAGACAGAAATAAATATAAATTGGAAGTTCTTCGTGTCATTTTTATTTCTGTTAATGTATCTTTTTATAAAAATTTAGTTGAAACGTTTTGTTTTTTTGAACTTCTTTTTAATTTTTGTCTTTTAGCTGCTTTTAGATCCTACATTTTGTCTGCGTGCAATTTGAGTTTGTGGCCATTGTAACAGCATATATACCTCTCCCTTTTATTTAAGTATTAAAAAATAACATAGGCAATATTTATAAGCAAGTAAAAATATTCAGAAATGTAGATTCCTGGGCTTTGCGTGTTGCCGCCAGTACATGGAAACGTTCCCGCGATTTTTAGTAACATTTTCTAACAGATTACGAATTAGCGCAACTACCTTATGGAGTTTTAGGACTTTTCGCCCAAGGAAAAAAAAAGTATTACTAATTTACTAATTATACGGATACTAAGTATTACTAATTATACAAAGTATTACTAATTAATTACTAATTATAAAAAAGTATTGCTAATTAATTACTAATTATACGGATACGTATTTCCTTCGTGGCACAGACGAGACAGTGGTTAGAGTCGTTGACTTCTGTACCGAAGTGCCCCGGACTCAAATCCCGGGGAATGCATGGATGTTTGTCAACATATGGTGTCTGTCCGGAAAGAAATCACTCGAGAAAACGCAACGAACCCAAATTCTCTCAAGATAATCATATTAGAAGAAGAGACTTTGTGAAAGCCTCGAACTAGCTTCCGGGGTTTTCTTCCTCGGAATTCCACCTAGAGCGGATTTTAGCAATTAACAAGACCTGGCGAAGCCCAGTATCCTATTAGAACACAAAAGTGCGTAAGGTATTTTCTTCTCCCTCCGTCTAACATGTCTTCGTTGTGTAACGGTAGCATACTCAGCGCGTATTCGAAAGATCCAGGTTTGAGTCCAGGCGAGGGCATTGCCCATTTTTCGTGTGTTTCCTACTTCAAAAATATTAAAGATTCTACAGTGTCGACGTTCCTTGAACTTCTGCCTCTACGGACTGTATTTCTTCAGGATTCGTCCTCTTTTTACTTCCTTGTACGAATTAAATTAAGTGTTGTAATCACGAAAAGTTCTGGGTATCATATTTCAATGAAAATATCTATTTTGACAGCAGTGGAATGCAATTTAACAATTGCGTGACATCTGTACGTAAGGACAGAATAAAGGACTCTTTATCCCCAAACGAATTATAAAACTGATTTGAATTGTATTCAGAAGAGATTTTTTCGTGGCTTCTGTACGCACGTACGTATCTATGTATGTATGTATCTCGCATAACTCAAAAACGGGTAGCCTTAGCAAGTAGAAATTTTGTATATAGGACTGCTATAGCACGTAGTTGTGCACCTCCTTTTTTGATGGCAATCGGCAGCACCAAATGCATATAAATATAAATATATATACATCATATATACATACTCTGTTACTAGGCTGGGTGAGCTGAGTGTTTCTATTCTTATATGTCGGCAAATTTTGAATATTTTGCTTTAAAAATGATTGAATTATGTTGTTCTTATCCTCCTGTTAAGGATTTTATGGCCTTTACTTAACCTGAGTGCAATAGTTGTAGAATTACCAACAATTTAAATGCTGTTTAAGGAGAGTAAGTCTATTTTTTACCATAGCAGCCATACTTGTTTACATTTGAAACTTAGCAGAATAGTGGATTTGTTGCCAATCTAGAGAAGCTAAGCTTCGCAAAGATAACGTCGCTTTTATTATCGCGAAGTAAATCATGCTTAATCCATTCTGGAATTATCATTTAAGTTATTAAATTATCTCCTATCTCAGCATGCCTCCACAACAAATTAAATCAGTTTCTACGCCTTCGGTGTATTTTCACCGAGTGAGACCAAAACTAAACTTCAGGTTTGTGCACCGAAGAATCTGCCTTCCTGCCTTCTGGCCCAATTGCTTGTTTTTGCGTAGAAACTCTAATTTTAATTGTAAAATATTTTTCTTTAAGTTTTTTTAACTGCAATTATGTTTTATATTTTTCTATATTTTTTCAATTTTTAATAAAGCTGTTTTGAGTTTTTATATATTTTTGCCTTGTCACGAAGTGAGAACTGAATTATTTGAATGAGAAATATATCTCTAAGGAAATTCGGGGAAATAAGTTTAAATGATATGCAGCAAAAAATACGTATAATTTAATATTCCATACAAGGAAGTATGTGGTGTACACGTCACATTTTTGTAACTAAATTCATCGTTCAAAAATCGAGAGAAGAAAACAATGTGAGTAATTTAATTTCCTAAGAAGGCGGTTTAAGTAACAACATAACAAATGAAAATTATTCGCGAATGAACTACTAGTAACTATCAGAATATTATTTCTTTAACAGAAATCGAATCGACATTCCCATATGAATGCAAAATGTATTAACATGACATTTTACTTCAGTTTTATTATTGCACTAAGAAAAGATTTCGAAAATATCCATCCAATATAATGAAGATGTTTAAGTATTAAAAATTCAGGAGTGTTTTCGGTTGAAAATGTGACCCTGTGGAGTGCGAGTTAAAATGCAAGGCATACTACTTCGCGGTGACGTAAGTAACGTTAAATGCTGTTAGAGTATTCAGACTAAAAATGCAAATGGCAAACATTCTTCACTCTGCTCTAAAATTTGGAGGCTTTGCGATGCAAAGTTCGCTTGAAAAGCGACTTAACCTTCTGACATTTTAAAGCGAGTAGAGAAGTATTCCAATTTGTAACAGAGAACGTTTGGAATTTTGTGTTTAAGCAAGAAGGGAAAAAGATGAAGTTAAAAAAAAGTGTATGCAATAAAGCGGAGAGAAAATTTAGACAAAATCATGAATCTTAGTTTAGAGTGTGTTGAATAAATAATGCTACACTATAGTGAAAATACAATGAAAAAGATATTATTATACAGTGAATTATAATGAATAATGTATTATTAAGCAGGGGAATGAAAAATATTAAATAAAATACCATTGTGATACATTAAAATATAGAACTGTAATTAAATTTTAGTGCCGAATAAAATAATAATTAACTATGATAAATAAACTATGATAAATAAAATAATAACTTGCACTGCAATTTCCACATCACTTTTCATCTTTTCTTGCAATGCTATCTCCCACTGACCTTGAAGCAACTGCTATCCTTCCTCTGCCAGTTCTCACGGCAAACGAACCGGTCTCTTCGAATTTGCGAATCATCTTCAATAAACCCTTAGCAGACATCGGACTACAGCTGCGTCTTATAAATATTTAACATCCCGAGCTTCTTCAAGACAGGGAACACACAGTCACCGTTCTTGCGCAAGTTTCACAAGCAGAGCCTTATCCTTCAATGAAGAGCTTCTCAGATGTAGAATGACAGCAATTGCATGTGCTCCATGTTTTTATTAAATCTAATGTGTGATGCGCATGTCACGTCTTTTAATTAGTATATTAGGATAAGTACAGCGTCATCTATTCCTAAAATTTACTTTCCCCCTCCTTATTTCAGATATATTCTATTGCTTCATGTATAGGTCTTTTCGAAAATGACGAAGACCTGATGGAGAATCTTTTAATCAGTCGAATGCTATTGATGATTGTGGACTCGCTAGAAAGTTATACTCAGAAATTGTGAGCAAAACATTGAAAGTAGCAAAGTGGTAGCTACGCCTTGATATACATCTACAAATAAAACGCATAGATACATCTACACAATATATAGATACAATATTTTTGTGCATATTTTTTAATATTTTTTTAAGTATTTTTTTAATTCTTTCAAATAGTCATGAAAGACGAAAGCATTTTCGGAACTTAATTATTATAGTTTAATAATTAAGTTCTGAAATATCTTTACTGTAATTACCCCCTGATGAGTCAACCTCAAACATTAATTTATCAATAATGAAAATGCACTTTGTCATAAAATATTAATGAAAGATTTTAACTTTTTTTATAATTCTGAATTTAAAAAGTGTTTTTAATTTCAATTCATTTTATTTTACTTAATTTTTAATTTCCCTTTTATTTGCTGTACATTATTACTAGTTACAGTAATCATAGTCGAACTAACCTAGTTGCTTTTCTATGTTTCTCTTTCCACCTGCACAGAGAATTTCCGTTCGAATCTGATTGTATATTTTCCAAAGCCCGGAGATGAAAAACGAAAAATTCCTAAACCAATGTTCACAATCTGGTCCGAATACCACATATTTTAGATCTACGTAGTCTCCGATCTCGTGAAGGACATTATGTGCATCACGGGAGGACAGGATGCAAGGAGCATCCTCAGTGATAGCATACATTTTTGTTCCTTGGATTGATGAAAATCTGATTGTAAAAACATATATTAATATTTATATAACATATATTAACATATATTATATATATACAGACTCATTATCTGGTTTGGAAGCACTAGCAGATGTTGATAACACTAATATTTTGGTCTCATATATAAAAGGTCTTCTTTTAAAAGTTGGGAAAATACATCAAGTGAAAATGATCTGGGTGAAAGCCCATATTGGTGTTACAGGCAATGAGAGGGCCAACCTGCTGGCCAAAGAGGCTGCTATGGTTAATGCCGGGTTATAAATATGGTTAATGCGTTCGATATTCAAGCATAAAAAATTGGTAAAATCAAGGACTTTTATTATGATTCCTGGAAAGAAAAATGGAACATTTCGCGAAAAAGGAAAGTTTATTTGTTGAACTTTGAAGTTTCTAAAAATATGAGAATGATATGTGATTTCGATTGCAGTAAAATAATTACTGGACACGGGCGCTTTTTGAAAGGAATAAATTTGCAAAATAATAGTGGTTGCAGTTTTCGTAGTACTGAAGGCAATGCACGACTTTTCTTCGAAGACTGCGTATTATTGCGACGTGTTACAAAAACATGCTAACATAAAGGAATTCTATTGCCGCAATAAAGAGTTTAGATTTGCAAAGGATTTGATGAACTTTATAAATGGCAATAGAACAATACGTTGAATTTTGGTATGATGTTTTTAACTGTATTTTTGTTTTATGTGTTGGGTGTGCTGCTTTAACCATGAGGCCGATTATTATCAGCCAGGAGGGCTGCAGCACACTCATATATTACATTAGGCTCTTTGTTCCCGTAAATATACTTCTAAAATTAAAATGAATTTTTTAGAAAAGTCAGTTATGGCTATGATCTGGGTGAGCGCTTTACCACTCACATTTCTCTAGCCATAGTTTAACAGAAAATGCTACCACATGCACGCAATACACAGATTTAATGTTTTATTATTATTATTATTATTATTATTATTATTATTATTATAGGGTAATATAAAATTTTTATTCACTACATTTGTAAAACCGAACTTGAATATACACGTTATTAGGTTTAGTATTATGTTATATTTGAATTTTCGTACATTTATTTTTATATCTGAAGTGTGCGAAATTGAAGAATAAAAGAGTTATTGCCTATTAAAACTGGAAATTTGCTTTCATTTTTTATCTTACATATATTGTTTCAAAAATTATATACACCCAGAAAAACCTGAGCTACAATAACGAAACGCTGCGTGCAAATTTGGTTTGGCGAGCTGTGTAGCACCAATCAGCATTGTGGAACGATACAATGCGGCTGAAATGCGCAGCTAGTAGAATATAAAACGGCAGGTGCGGCGAATGACGAGTTTTTAAAGCCGTACTGACGGCTTCCATATACGGCATTGTAAGGAAAAGCTTTCGATACGCACTCAAATGCGGTACGAACAGTTATCAGAATTTGACAGGGGCGCATCATAGGACTAAAAGAGACGGTTTGGTCGAACAGTCGGATAGGCCGGCATATTGGTCAAAGCAATTAGTTATAGGAACTGGTGACTCAGCCAAAGAATGTGTATTGACAAGAAGAAAAACGTGCCCGCAACAGGAGTGGCTCCTTCCCAAGGTAGAGGGAAACAACTGCGCATGCGCGAAAAATCTCTCACCAAAGCAATGTTTCTTTTCAAAATGTGTCCCTCAATTTCCTGTACACATCGCAGGGAGGAAAATTCTCGCCGCCAGTTTCCGTCGCCAAATCCCTTGGCGAACTCTTCCCTCCGCGTTCTAGCGGTGTAATAGCAAACTGGTTTCAATTACGTCTATGGAACATTTCCCTGGTTACATAGACGTTCTTTGGCTCAGTGAAGATATAATAAGCCGCCGTAGTGGCTTGGGACATTTCCAGGTCACCAGTGCGAGAAAAGATCGTACAATTAGAAGAGCTGCCACGTCCGCATCAACAATTACGCTATCATCAGTTCAACGCAATTTGCCAGCTAACAGGGATACCGAGATATCAGTGGATACGATTCGCAGGAAACTAAGTGACTCTGGGCTCAGATCTTGACATCCGTTTAAACGCTTGACATTGACACTTCACCATAAGCAAGAAGCCACAGAATGAAAATCTGTTTCGTCTGAAAGAATTTTCTGCTTATTTAGGGGCTTTTATTAAAAAAGGGGGGAAGAAAAATTTATTCTTTGGTTACAAACTTTTGATATAGTGGTGATATAAATGTTATAGAGAATTTTTAGTGAAGATTTTACAATTCTGAGAAAAAATTAAACAAATTAGAGAAATTATTTAATAAAATCAAATAATGTTACAAAAATAAAAATTAAACTATAAAATAACAAACCAAAAAATAAATTAGTAATAAACTAAAATAATAAAATAATATTACAAAAGTAAAACTCTTATTATTAAGATTATAAGCCACTTTTGTGACTCCTACTTGCATTAATAACCATAGTAGCTAAAAAATATCTAAAAAATGAGAGTTATACTGCTTTGAGATTGGCGCAGTTTATAACAAGATACTTCACTAGAGTCTGAAGCTTCTGGAGAGGAGATTTATTTCTGAGAATGTGCTGAAACCATTCACTGTTTATTGTACAGGGCCAAAGATGTAGATTTTTGCATGACGCAAGTAGTGGTCAAACAAGAATTAAGCAATGTACCTGGTAAGCCACAAATGCAACTAACTGTCTGTATTGTGTAGCCTAAAGCGAAATAAGTAGGCCACGAAAGGTCCATGATCTCTCAGAAGAAGTTATAAGCAGTGTCGTGTTGAATACCAGAGGCAGTGTCACCATATGCAGTCACCATAAGCACCACTAAGTCAGCATAAGCAGTGTCGTCTTAAATGTGTCGCTCTTCATCAGGTCTCACTGTGTCCGAGTGGAGAATCACTCAGCGCTGATGACCGCCGCATGCGTGTCTGGAGACGAAGCAATATGCCAATTGTGCCGGCACACAGCCAGCCCGTGACAGTCTGGGCTGCGATCAGCTGGGACATCCGTTCACCATTAGCCACGCTTCGAAGTACTTTGACTGTTTGCAGATACATTGACGACATTTTGCAGGGCAACTTATAAGGTATTTCTCCCGCCTTTTTCGCATGTCTTCATGGTGTAGTGGTCAGTACCCTCAATGTTTATTCGAGAGGTCCATGGTTCGAGCCCCGGGGAGGGCATTACTCATTCATTGCTCATTCTTCACATCTCCTGCTTCGAAATAACCTAATGACTCTACAAGTGGCGCCCGAATAAAAAAAAAGTGGTGGATGATGTATCTCCACCACCGGGATTTGGTGATTGGGTCCCCTAATCCCCAGTCGCCCTTTAAAAGTGGGTATAAGTTATTTCTCCCGCCTTCTTTGCATGCCTACGCGGTGTAGTGGCCCGCACGCTTGACGCGTATTCGAGAGGTCCGTGGTTCGAGTCCCGGCGAGGGCATTGCTCGTTTTTCACATCTCCTGCTTCCAAATAACCTAATGACTCTGAAAACTTAATAGACTCTATGCCCAACCGAGTATCGACTTGCATATTTGTCAGAGTTGGCATAACCACTTACTGATTTTCTTATTCTTTGCATTGCTACTCGTAAATAAAACGCTTTTTTTGCCCAAGGTTTTGATCAATTGTTTATCTACTCGAACATTATACTACTTCCAAAGTTCATAAATGTGACTCAGTTCTTTCTGGATGCGTATTTTTATGGCAACAAAGTGTGTATATATATGCATATATATGCAATGATAGCATACCATATTTAAATAGTTGATGGTATCTAGTTTTTAGAATGATGAAATTGCAGATACCAGTTATAGAAATCCAACTGAGAAATCAATGTTCCATTGAGGTTAGTAGCACGCAACCCAATCCTGACGGGCTAAAAATGTAATAAAAGCACAATTTTGGAAGCACTGAAGTAAGACCACTGATATGTAGAAGAGTAGCAATACTGATGTCGTAGATACTTGATGCTTAAGGCGTTGAATTGTGAGGATTTTAAGTTCACTAACGTTTATTTTATTCTGAAACTTTACTATCAACTCTTATTTTCCACTTACGGCCAGAATTAACGCGTGAATATGTTTATGCAAATTTTACATGCTAACGCTTAAGCACTGAAGTTGTGGCTTTTTGCCAAGAAGGAAGGAGAGAGAGCTCTCTTGCTACGAGTCTTCTCGCGAGCCTGCCATCAGTTACTATCCGCCTTTAAGGCCAGCGGTTAACCCTCTTGAAAGTTAAAGACGTATTGTAGTTTTCCTCAGTTTGCGTACTACAAACGAAGTAATTTAAAAGGCTAGTCATCTGTGTAAGATATTTAAAAGTTAGCTCTTATTTAAATTTTAGTTAGTTAGTAGTCTTATTTCTTATACGTTCAGACCACAAGTGGTTGGTCTTTGTATCACGAAGTACGGGAACGAATGTAAAATCGATAAGCAAAATAAAAGGTAATTTGCATCCTCTTTACCTTTGTTGTATCTTCTACACACACACGAACATAGCTTTTAGTATGCTCCCTCTTCCTGCTCAGGACTATAGCTATGTATGCCAAATCAACTAGAAACAACAGAAATCCTGATAGACTCATTTTGAAGAAGAAACAGACGAGCCGGATTAAATTCCTTTTTTTATTGAAATTCACATTTGTGGCCACAATTCACTTAACACTCCAATCGTGCTTATTACCACAGCATTTTATATTTTTGATACTATGGCGATAGAAGCAATTATCGCAGCACATGGGTGACTGTAGTAGCGTCTTAACAGGATGAACGCATAAGCGAAAAAGGAAGAGTGTCGCAGTACTTCAGAGGAAGAAGTGAGGGAGTCGAAAAGTTTCAGCTCCGAGTTTTGGTTTACAATTATCTGACTGGGCAAATCTGCATTAAGTGTTACGTAAGATCGTATTATTAATTTGAATGAGGCAGTTTAGACTTATGGCGCTATTTCTAAGACAGAGAAAGGAAGTCCCCAAATTCAGTAAAATTAAAAATGGTATATCCAATTAAAATTAGAAGTTTGTTTTCATTTTTTTTTATTTTACATATATATATATAAAGCAAAAGTTTAGAGATTTTAAATTAAGATGATAAAATATTAAAGTCATACAGTGCGCTGCGAAATTAATTAAATAATTAAGTGATAACAATTAAATCAAAATTAAATCATGAAAGAAAACAACTTTCCAATAGGAAATACATATATCAAAATGAAACCTAAAACAAGACAAAAATTAAGTAAAAGCAGTTCAAGAAATTTAATGTAATAAATCTGTATAAAATATATCATTTTTAAAAATTCTTTAGTCGTTTTCAAATGGCTACCGAAGAATTTTCAACAGAGCCACGTTTCTGAATTATATCTAGATCACTGTGAATTCGTGAAATATTTCAAAACTAACATAAGAATTTAAAATTAGTGTCAATAAGATTATTTAATTAAAATAATAAAAAGCTTAAAAAGATCAGCTTTAAATCGTTTTGTTTTAATTTTGATTTGCCTGGTTCATATTAAAAATTATATATAAATGATAAGAGAAGCTAAATTTGATTGCAGAACCATCACGTTTGAATTGTTACTTATAAACTAAGCATAAGCATATTTTCGCTGAATTATGCCTCACACGAAGTTAAGCATACCAGTTTCCATTCAAAGGTTTCCCAAAATTTAATTTGATACGCATAACTCAATCTTTTGTATTTATATCAAGTTCTACCTCCTCTCGATGAATGATTAAAGAGTTTTGCAAATAAGCAGAGATATGAATGATCTCTAGCCACCTGGAACGACTCCTTTAAACCCTCCTAACTTTTCCAAGAATTCGCTCGCTGCACATCTTTCGTTCAATAAAGTAACTTCAAAAACAAATGTTGCCGATGTGGAAATAAGTCATGCTGCAAGGGGTAAAATCAAGCCTGTCGCAAGAAGGTTGAATGTGCAATTCCAAGCCACTAAAGAAACAAAAGCTATGGGAGCTTACAGAGGTTTGTTAATTTCAAACGCTAATTACGCTATAACAAAGCTCAGGAGGGCGGAAATATGTTTTGAGGAAGATCCATTATGTATCCGGGGCTCGTAATATGAATGAAAGGATGTTACTTTGTTACCTGGTGTGCAGAAAGTGTAAATTTTGTGGACTAAACTCAAAGCAAATAAATATTCAGTAAAATCGGATGCTTTCTCAAAAAGCAGACTTATTAAATTTAAGGGCATGATTGTCGAGATATGCATTAGAAGTTTTCGTTAAAATGCATGCTGGATTCAAGGAAATTGCAAAGTATGTTATCGAAATTTAAATCAGCATTGTAAAGCAGATACAAAACTCGTGTATTGCAAATGAATGCTAGTCTATAAATATAAATTCATAGTCTCTGTGATCTCTTTTCACTGTTTCTTTGATTGCTAAATTATTATTTCAGTTTTCGGTGGAAGAGAGTTGACGTTAATAGCGTAACATGGACATTTATTTCAGCAACTCGAAATGGCAAATGCAAATTGTATCACCATATGGGCAACTAACTCAGAATGCTATTTACAGTGGGCAAGAAGAATACGTCGTCTATCCAAAAACAATCCGAACTCGATTAGTGATTTCTAGAAAAAACATAAGGTGAAGGTTTTAATATTTCAGATGTTTATCATATTCTCTCCCCATTTGAGAACATTGCAAAGAATGTTCATAAAAACCATGTGAAAAAATTCAGATAAATCCTTGTTTGTGATGTTATACTACCAGTGTGTCATTGTTGCTTGAATTCGATTGCGATAGCGTTGAACCTTCACATGCAGTTAAATATTCGAGAAATAGAAAAACACTTGGTACCAAACCAGGTGAATGTGGAGGGTGATTAAGAACAGGCATATGTTTTTACTAGATACTGTACCACATCTTCAGCCATGTGACCGGACGCACTGTCATGCATCAAAGAGAAATCTCTCTCTCCTTACACCCTTCCGTATGAAGATAGTAACCGAATATTTTCCTGTCTTTGTACGATCGCTTTTCTTCGCCTACTTGATGATCCTAACAATTTTCTTCGTTCTTTTACTCTTCTCGTTCGCTTCCTTAAAACTTACTTTTAACAATTACCTGAAAAACCACATTATCACTTGAAAGTCCAGTTATAGTGCGAGTTATTTACTGAATAGTAGCAAAAGGGTTGCTCACGCTCACACGCAGTAGCAGCATTGTCTCAAAAGTGGTGAACAAATTTAGTGCGTGCAATCGTGAGTCATGGAACTCGAGTCGTATTCCAGACAAATGTAACATACCAAACTAAACTTTCGAGTCCATACAAGACGTACAGCAAGTTAGATATATTTTAAAGTAGACGTATACCAATGTACCACTGTACTTACTCCCTTCCATTAGTCGGATAGTCCTAATATACTTTAATACGGTCCGTATAATTTTATCGAATATCTTGATCAGCTCAGAATTCAGAAAAATTCAGAAAAAAAATTCAGAAAGAGGTAATTTAAATATTTATGGGGCATAGAAGCTCGGATTCGCGAATAACATGATTTTATTGTTTTATACCTTACGCCTGAATCTTAGATCTGAAATAACATGTGTAAATTTGCAAAGCTGTAAATTAATTAATCTGGCTTAGACAAAGTGATTTAGCATATTAATTAGAAATTTAAAGGAATTCAAAATGTGTCGCATTTTAGAGATTGTTCTCTGTTCCAAGGCCAGAATGCGACTATAACAAAATGAAATAACTGCATGTGTAATATGTGTGAGAAATAATTGGCATTTAAATGAGCATTTATGTTTCTGTTTATCAAATCATGCCAAAACACACTAAGACTTTCGATTTAAGGGGAGGGGTGCTTTTTTGAAAGACTAAAGATAAGCTGTAAAGCTAAAAGTAAGTAAAGCTGTTTCAAATTCCATTTCCAGAAAAAGTAACTAAAACTCGCAGAGAATTATTCCCGAATCGAATTACCAGTGTTCAGCAGTTTTACAGCTCGGCTTCTGACAGTCCTATTAATAAGCAAATTATATTTCAAATTTTATCGCAAACAATTATTAAACTGGAAAATTTTATAAATTTTGTTAATAAATTTATGTATAAAAATTATACATTACAATCATTTGCTTAATTAGCAAAAAGTAGTCATACATTTCTTATAATAATGTTAGGTACATAATTTTCAAGTCAGTTAAAAAATTTAAATATTGCTCTAGAAAAAGCAAGTCGAACTCACAAGCCGCGAGCTGCATGCTGCCCGACCCGGGAAAATAATTAAAATATGTAATTATAACATATTAATCAAAATCTGATGTGAACACAACATGACATCCTCTTACGGCCTATTAAATCATATGCATTTTTTGCTGCACTTCATGCAATTTATTTGCTCAAATTATTCTAACTTAGTTAACCGATCCCTCAAAGCAAGCTGAAAATGGCATAAAATATTGCAAATTTTGAAATTAAATATCCCCATCAATTTTTCTCCTACACATTCCAAACTTCTTAAAATTTTCTTTTTTCATAACGAGTATAAAACTTTTCCGAATATAAGTGTAGGAACTGGAAAACCACATTAAAAATTAGATTTCGTATTTCACATTTGTCCAATATTATTTTTTTTTTATATTTGACATTCAGAAAACATGAATATTTTTTTCATTTTAAATTCATCTTCCACTGGAAATATATGACTAAGACATAAAATTGCGAAAATTAAAGTCGGGTACGTACGACCTTTAAGTCGGGTTCGGGGTGTACATATACACACATATATATGTAACGTTACAAAAAAAACTTCAATCTATTTTAAACCATTTTGCAATCCATTTTACGAAAATAATCCTTTTTATCGTCCATATGTGCAGTATTATGCAAAGGCATAGTCAAACCAGATTCGGGAAGGGTCAAAATGAACATTTTCATTTAAATATTACCCCCAAAATATTTTGTCATTATAATATTTCGTTTATTTCGTTCAAGGCAATAAGAGATTGAAATTTTACTTATATCGAAGTGTATGTATAACTTCAGATGCTACAATTCAGACAGTTTCTTTGAAAACACACTTTTTCTACTGTTGATGAGAAAGTGTTAGCCCATTTACACAACTAACAGGAATTCAGTGGGGCTGGACTCCAGAGCAAAAATTCAGATAAGCGAGTATCTCCAAATTTTACAAATAGGACTTGACTGTGCATTTCCCAGAAAGCTGCAAATGATAAAAAAATGCATTTGAGCATTATTGCGATGAAGACAGGCATTTGCAGGCAATTCTCATCAAATTTTCGTTTTGCCGCATCATTTTAACTGGATTTCTGGAACTGAAGATTTTGTCTATAACGATGCTGAATAGTACAAAATTAAATTATATTGAGTACGGAAGTAAAGATGAATAATAAGGTTGGCATTGCTTTTATTCTTTATGAAGACAAACGAGAAAGCGATTTCAAACAGCGCAGAATTAACGTTAAGTGCTCTGTTTTTCAGGCTGAGTTGGTATGTGTATACGTTGCTGTGAAATGAATTAAAAATTCTTGTTAGTGGTTTGAGTTCAGTGCGCATCTAAATATATAGTGATTTTCTTTCTTCGTCCCAGTTATTAGAGAAAATTAGTGTTTCAGAGAAACTTGCTATTAAAATTCAAGTTATTATTAAGTCCTTGCAAGACCTTGATATCGACATTCATTCTGCTTACGTTCGTGGCCACTGTGGAAATTTCGGAAATCATAGAGCTGATGCTCTAGCAAAGTTACCCACGAAACGTAACATTGATTTAAACTTCCGTTTCCATGTTTCTCGCTGTAATCGCTTTGAAACTATGCTATCTGTGTTTAGAACAGAGAATATATAGCCTCATCAAAAGCACTCTGGACCAAAAGGTTTCTTCCTACAATTTTTCGCAGACTAAAAGCTGTTCAGTTTCAACAATTTTTAAAGTAATTCAAATTTGACTGGGCATGGTAATTTGAAGAGCTATTTAAAACGATTTAGACTTGCGATGAAGTTATTTAAACGCTATTTAAAAGCTATTTATCTATTGCGATGAAGCTAAATGGGGACTTAAAAGAATTTGGTCCTTAGTGCAGCTTCGGTTGCGGCGATGAGTATGTTAAGCATACTCTTCTTGAGTGCCCTCATCGTGTCCAGCAGAAGATACTTTAGGCAGCTTTGAAGCATCTGTCTATATCTTGGCCACCAATGACTTCTGAACCTTTTTAGAGTAAAGAGACAATTTCTGCTTTTCAGAATTTTATTTTAAATTTAAATCATTGAGTTCTATTTATCACTTTTTATTTTATTTTATTTCTCTTTTATTTATTATTACTTTTTTATTACCTTTATTCACTTATTGTTTTTTAATAATTTTCCCCCATTTGTAGTGGTTATTGTACATGGTTATTGTATTGTGGTTATTTTGTTATTGCTATAACTTACTTATGTAATCCTCCTGATACTTTTAATGAGCACAGGGAGTTAAAATTTGAGTAAAAAAACACATGCGTGTATAGCTCATAATTCTCTAACTTTACATCAGATATCTATTGTACTAGTAGGATTTCTTTATCTTCCTTCCATTTTTTTTAAAAGTACAGTTTCAGGCAAGATTTTGTATATTTACTCATCCTTTTACTCATTATATGGTACTTAAGTACAATCTCGTAGATCGTGAAACTCGTCAAGCAGCGTGTTTCATTGATAGTTACAGATAAGCCTGACCTATGGATAAGCGTGGCATTACAGATAAGTGTGACTGAATGCATTTGTAACATCTGAGCTTTTGTTTTATGTAACGCCTATTGATACTCCATAAACCACCTAGTTTTATGAAAAAGGATATAAGTTAACTGTTATTGTTGTATTTTTACCTCCTTGTGTAAAGTAAAGGAAGTACTGTAATCACCAAAAATTCCACTTACCATATTTCAATGAAAATTTCCATTTTGACCGTTTTTGCATTTTAACAAAGTTTTTGCGCAACATCTGAACGTAAGGACAGAATAAAAGTTTCTTTTTTCCCAAATGAATTAATTATAACACCGATTTAAATTGGTTCAGAAGAGATTTTTTTTCTTGGTTTTTCTTGGTACGTACGTACGTATGGACGTATGTATGTATTTCGCATAACTCAAAAATGAGTAGCCTCAGAATGTTGAAATTTTGCATGCAGGACTGCTATAACATGTAGTTTTACACCTCCGTTTTCGGTGGCAGTCGGCTGCACCATAAGTATATAAATAATACATATATATATATATATACTTATGCGTGAGCCGAGTATATACATGTTATAATTGTTGTTTTGGTGGAAGAAAAAAGCGATTTAATTTTGGTCATGGCTGAAACACCTGCTGCGTTGATGAATGGATGGTCGCATCTATGCCGTAATGGATGATCGAATGGAATTTTAGAAGCACGACCAGCTTGATAGTTACACATAATTTATTCTTGAATGATGAATTTCTTAATACATAAGTGTAGAAGATCAGGAGTGCTAAACGCGCCCCATAATTTTAAATACGCACTTACGTTCTAATTAATGGCGAATAGCTAGCAGACGCTGAGCGGCATACTGTTAGTACGCAGGCAAAAAAGAACGCAGTAGTTCAAAGGAAGAACGCAGGAAGTGATGGTTTTAGTTCGAGTTAGAGAAAGTTTTCGTTTATAATTATTTGATTAGGGAGGACGTATCTGCATTAAAGTATTACGTAATTTCGAATGATCTCGAATTCGGGAGAAAGGATGAATTTAGAGGCAAATTTAGAATGCTAATTTTAAGGTCACGGAGGTTTTTTTAAAGCAGCTATTGTATTTTTTATATCTTACATATATATATATATATATATATCCACTCTGTTACCTGACTCCTCATTGAGCTCAGGTTTTTTATTCTTATATGATGATAAATTGTGCATTTTTTTCTTTAAAAATGATTTAATTTATGTTGTTCTTAGTTTCAGTTTAAGATTTTTATGACTTTAGTTAACTTTGGCGCAATAGTCGTAGAATTATCAACAATTTAAAAGTTGCTTAAGTGCGGCTAAGCCTAATTTTTTTATCATAGCAGGCATATTTGTTTACATTTGAAACTTAGCAGAATAATGGATTTGTTGATCTAGAGAAACTAAGATTCGCATCAAGAAGGATAATGTCTTGTTTTATTATTGCGAATTAAATCATGCTTAATCCATTCTGGAATCATCATTTAAGTTATTAAATTATCCCATCTATTGACTCAGTATAGCGTCTACAACAACTTAAGTCAGTTCCTACGCCTTCAGTGTCTTTTTGCCGAGTGACGCCAAAAGTAAATTTTCAGTTTTGTGTACCGAAAAGTCTGGCTTCTTGCCCGTTGGCCGAAAAGTAAATTTTAATGCTAAAAGTTCTTTAATTGTTTTAACTATATTTATGTTTTATATTTTTCAATTTTTAATAAAGATATTTTGAGTTTTCGTATATTTTGCCTTGTCGCGAAGAGAGAACTGAATTAATTGAATGAGAAATGTATGTCTAATGAAATTCGGGAAAATAAATTTAAATCAAATGCAGAAAAAAAGCGCATGATTTAGTATTCCGTATAAGGAAGTAATGTAGTGTACACATCAGATTTTGTAATTTAAAAAAAACTAATTAAAGTTGGGTCCTGCGTTCTACAGCAAGCTGGGAATTATTTCAAATTTATGGAATTCTACAATCAAAATAAGTGTGTATTACGGATACGATATGGTCGATTGGCCAACAAAACAAAAATAGATTGGAGAATACCTGCGGGAAGTTCGTAACTATAACGTTCTAAATACAGCTTCCGTTGAAATGAAAGCCTAAAAAAATACTAGAAATTATTGAAAGCCTTAATAGGAAGAGCAAAAATGAAACGTTTTGAATACTGGTTGTTTATTAAATGAATAGGTGTCATCCTTCAGAATTCTGCAAGAACGAATTATGCAACTTTGGAAGAATCTCGACCAACTTTCATGAGTCGAAGGTAGCCATCTTTCACATTCAACTTAAGTATCCATTATATTAATTATGGAATAGAATTTTTGTTTGAAGTGACTGAATTATTGGACACTAATGAGTATTTCGCCTGTATTAGATACTGAGTCTGACGTGGGTGCTCTAGTAAGCTTTGCAAATTTGTAAAACATCTCTTGGGAGCATTTAATGCTAAATTTAAAATGCTATTTGGGTGATAGAATATATTGTTTAAATCGCACAATTATATTCAAATACACACACAAAAAAAACTTTTAAAAGCAGACATTACGCATTATGCAGAAAAACGCAAAAAATGGTGTGTCATGCAGTCTTAGTAAAATTTTATTAAAATAAAATTATTCATTTTTTTAGCTGTACTTAATTTAATAGCTTGAAAATGGCTTACAAATTATTTAATACTCACAAATTGAATGACAAAAGGTAAATCTCCGTTTCAGTATTATGCTAATACATTTTTACAGAACGCCAAGAATCGTGTATATCTAAACTTAACGTTAGAAAACGCGAAATGAAAAACATGCGTATGCCATGGACTCAGTCAGCTGATCAATGTTTACATTTCAGTCTATTAAATGTTGCCATGCCTTTTTTTATTAGTT
>KK114128.1:80340-102702 GCA_000611955.2 Stegodyphus mimosarum | reverse complement strand
TTGATGAAGCTATCTAGATTTGCTCCGGATATCTTCAGCTGTAAAAATTGCTACTAGTTGGAGCTATAAGAAAGATTCCAAATTTTTGGTTCAGTTTTTGGTTTTTCTGGTGTGTTTAGTATGAAATGTTTATACGAAATGTTAACATACGAAATACTATATCGATAATTGAAAGCACTGAGAAATATCAAAATGTTTATACAAATTATTCTTAAGCCAAGGATGGCAATGATTTGTAAAACAATTTAAAATGGAATACTGAGTTTTAAGAATTTTATTTTGCAAAGCAAATAATATGTTATTTTTATATATTTAAAAGTGTGAATTTAAATTTCCAATAATATAATCTATAGAATGTTATAAGTCTTATTTTTAAGATTTAATTTTACGATTTATATTCTGTGAACAGTTTTGATGTCATATTTAAAATGCTACAAGAGAAAGGCGTGAGTTGCCTGCTTTAATTATTGTTTACTTTAGTAATTACTCAAGGCGTTAGCAGTGACATCTGCATCTTGGTTGTATGATTCAGGAAGACAGGAAGACGAAACAAAAAAAAGCGAAGAAAAGGAAAGTGAAGAGAAAAAAATTGTGTGAAACGTAGAAGTACTCAGTTTATCAATGTTTGAGTTTACAAATAATGTCTCTAAAATGAGAGTTATCAAAATACTCTTCAAGATAAGTCCGCAGAATGTCAAAATATTTTAGGTTTTTTCTCTGTGCTTGACGCTGAGCAGTTAAAAATGTTTCGTTCTGTCAGTGTCCTCAGCGGGTTAACATCAGTATTAACATATTTTTAATTTTTTTAAAAAATATATTCGGGATAGATCACTGGGGACTGAAAACAATGGTTGAACTTTGAACAGGATATCCGTAAGTTGTTTGGTCATTTTAAATTGAAGCAATAATCGATTCGATAGACAAATGAAGGCTTACTAGTGACAAAATAATTGCTAATATGACTGAATATAAAGCGAGTAAAGTTGCTATGATGGCAATCAATCTTTGGCTAAATTGTCTCCAATAAAGCGTTAGTTTATTTATGCTGTATTTAAAAAGCTTAACGCAAGATTTCTTATTTTCTTCCCCTCTCTCCTATCATGAAAAAATAAAATTTCCCTATGAAGTTTAAAAACAGCACCCGAGGTCCTGAATTCTTTCTTCATATTTCAAATTCATAGTTCTTCTCCGCGAGGCTGAATTCTGTAATTTACGAACTAATTCGCGGAAAATCTTATTGCTTTTAAAAGTGGAATAATCGCACCTACCTTTACCCTAGCGTTTTAGCGCCAGGTTCTTGAAAATTAAAATATATGTATGTATGTTACGGTGAAACACCGAAATCTGGAGAATGTCGACTTTCGCCGGTGAATGTCAACATTCACATAGTCGCTTGGTGTATGTCCGAAATATTTTCCAAATAGACTTACACCAGTGAATGTCGACATTCACCATGTACTAATGGGGAATGTTGAATATATGGGAATATTATATTTTCTTCTCCGTAATTCAGTCGCGAAAAAACACACAATACATTCAAAATGAGAAAGGAAAATAATAGAAGTTAAAAAACTTACTTAATTATACAGTACGTAGTAAAGGAGAAAATAAAATAATAGTAATAAAAAACTTACTAAATTAAGTGATTCAAATCTGATTAATTGCAACAACTTAAACTATTATGAGACTTTGAATTGCACAACAGGCCCTTGCTTTTACAACTGCATTTATGGGAAACAGCCAGTCGTCTCTCTTTTCGACCTACACCAGAGCATATTTGTGATTGTCGACACATACCGATGAGGGTCCGAATGTACAAGAATGCAATATTATATTCGATCTTTCACCGACGTATTTGGTGAATGTTGACATTCTCCGGTGAAAGTCGACATTCTCCAATCTCGGTCTTTCACAGTAACATATATATATTAAACGTTCATTACATTTAATTCAGTCTTCTGCGCACAAGCGAGAACGTGCGTGAATTAAAAAAATTCAAGTTTCATTATACCCTCACTTCCAAAAGTTAAGCATGAAGATGTAAAATGCAAAAAAATCAACAAATACTGCCTTGATTGACACAAAATTAGGCAGGAAAGTCACATATATATTTATGCATAAAACAAAATCAATAATTATATGCAGAAATGAAAACAATATTAAATTTTTGTAAGTTATCAGATAATGACGTACTGGAGACTTAAACAGGATTATGTATAAAGTGAAAAGAAACATCATAAAATGAAAAAAAAAGACAATTATGGGGATTGTGATGCCCCTCATCTGTATACAAAGTTTACACCTTGTGACCATGCTTTCAACTAGGTGGTCAATCACCGCAGGATTAAGCAATCATCATTCTTCTTGTAGAGCAGTTTCCAGCTAAAAAAAAGTGGCTGGAGGTGGAAAACGTGAAGATACAGCATGGCCGAAAGCATCCCAAAGATTTTCAATGGGATTAAGGTCAGGCAAATAGGCTGGCCACGCCATACGTGCAATCCCTTCTCTCTCCAGGTAGTCATCGACGATGCCAGCTCTAGGAGACATGCGTTATCGTCCGTTAAAACAAAACTTGGGCCAGCTGCTGCAGCGTACAATCTCACAATGGATTTTAGGACTTCATCTCGATACCGGACAGCCGTCAAAGAACCCCGTTTAAAGATGTGCAGGTCGGTGCGATATCCTAATGAAATCCCTGCCCACACCAAAATGCTTCCGCCTTGGAATACGTGATGTTCGGTGATGTTCTGAAACTCATTGCGTGTTCGTTGTTCACGCCATATCATATATATACGCTTGTCATCTGGCTCCAGAGCAAATTATGACTTTATGACATTGCCCCAATCAGACACATTCCAATTGACATGTTCCCGGCACCACTGTAATCGTGCCCCTCTTGATTGGACGGATAGAGAAACACAAACTCTAGGTACTCGGGCGTACAGTCGACGCATATGTAATCTTCGACGTACAGTAGCTGCAGATATCGCCTTACCAATGGACGCTGTAACCATAGAAGTCATACGTGTGGAGGTCGCTCTGCGATTCCGCTTGGCTACAATAGCAATATATTGATCTTCCGCGGGGATTGTAACCATTGGGCGATCGGCTACGGGCCTACGGACAAATGTCTGTGTGCTTTGGAATTGTTTCCATAAACGTGAAATTACAGAATGATGAACGCCGAAGATAGCAGCATCATCTGTGATCGACTGTCCTGCTTCAATGCGCCCCACAACACGCCAGCGTCCATTAAAACAAACGCAGGGCCAACTGCTGTAGCGTACAATCTCACAATGAGTTCTAGGACTTCACCTCGATACCGGACAGCCGTCAAAGAACCCCGTTTAAAGATGTGCAGATCGGTGCGGTATCTTAATGAAATCCCTGCCCACATCATAATGCTTCCGCCTCGGAATGCGTGATGTTCGGTGATGTTTTGGGACTGATTGCATGTTTGTTGTTCACACCCTATCCCATACGCTTGTCATCTGGCTCCAGAGCAAATTATGACTCATCAGTAAACATGACATTGCCCCAATCAGACACATTCCAATTGACATGTTCCCGGCACCACTGTAATCGTGCCCCTCTTGATTGGACGGATAGAGAAACACAAACTCTAGGTACTCGGGCGTACAGTCGACGCATATGTAATCTTCGACGTACAGTAGCTGCAGATATCGCCTTACCAATGGACGCTGTAACCATAGATGTCATACGTGTGGAGGTCGCTCTGCGATTCCGCTTGGCTACAATAGCAATATATTGATCTTCCGCGGGGATTGTAACCATTGGGCGATCGGCTACGGGCCTACGGACAAATGTCTGTGTGCTTTGGAATTGTTTCCATAAACGTGAAATTACAGAATGATGAACGCCGAAGATAGCAGCATCATCTGTGATCGACTGTCCTGCTTCAATGCGCCCCACAACACGCCAGCGCTCAGAATTTTCCATTCGCCTTCTGGAAGTCATAGAAACACGTATGTCTAGAAAACAAATTGTGCAAAAGTTTTAAACACCTTCTATCAGCACTTACAATCAACTTCTGTAACCCTTCATAAAGCTGGCGTCTTATAAGACTGACTGTTTTGCATATTTTTTATATGAAAGCGCGATTGATTGTTACCTAAAGTATTTGCATACTTCCATCGACCTCTGCATCAAATTGCATCCTCTTCAATTCTCATTGGCTTCCGGATATTACATTTCCTCTCCATGCTTAACTTTTGGAAGTGAGTGTATTTTTGTGAAATAGGTCTAACTGTATTAATTGAACATCATTGTATACGTTTTCTTTTTTCATGATAATTCTTTTCAATGACGCGACTTCAAGAAAATAATACGACAAATATAAAAAAAAATGTATGGCAGCCTGTAACACACTATCAAGCGAAGCTTAATAATAAAACTAAGAAAAAGGATTTGTAGTAGTGAGTCCACCAGCAGCCTGGTAACCTGAAATGTTCAGTGAGAGCATAAAATACCTCAACAAAACTTTCTGGTGCATCTATAAAATCTGAATCATTTTAGGTTCTCTTATATTTCTTCCTAGTATTGTACTTTTAAAAATGCAAGAAGGAGGCTAAAGCATACCATCGGCGAAAAACTGACTGAGAAGAAAGTGATGTTTGAAAGTGACTGTTTCTTTTTGAGAAATTTAGAAGAGTTTAATGCAAATTTGTTGTAGTAAACTAAATCGAAGTTACAGGATATTAATTATGCAGCATATTTAACGAGTCACGTTGTATAACGAAAACAAAATATGAAGAACATTTTTCTTCGTGCCCTATCTGCTTGAATTATTGATCCTGGTTTCTATCTGGTTTTCCATCTATGATTTACTGCCGCTGAATACAGCAGCTTTCCTCTCTTCAGAAACTATATATTTAACTACGCAATATAGTACACAAGTCGATAACGGCATCCTTAACTGCTGCAATTTTGTTGATGCTTGCTTGAAAGCTTATTTGTTGAAAATACAGAATGAGTTATGATGCAGTGAATTAAAAATTCGCCACTTCATGCTGAAGACACATAACAATAATCATTAATTTGGAGAAAGACGTCCTGGAGTTGATAACCACCGTTCTCTGGCTATCACTGCTTCTCGTTTAAACATATATTTTCTCAAATGTTGAAGGTTTCTATGCGGAAACTGTACACGTTCTTTAAAACGAAGTACGGTTTTGTCCTATTATGCGAATTTGTGAAGTCGTTTAATTTCTTCAAAAGGCGTTAAGTATAATTAGTAGCTGATCGATGACAGCTACTAATTAATGATGCATAGAAACAGTAAATTTTACTGGGCATAATTAAAGACCATTATCTTGCGTGCAGTTTTGTTTTTAACAGGAACACTTTGAGAATTGCACATCATCTCCATCTTTAGTTGCAACTACGCAAAAAATCAGTACTGCGAAACGGAGAAACCACTGATATTTTGACACCGTATAGGTATGTAGGTTTTTGCTCTATCTAGAAGCATGTGCCAATGTCCTGCAGGCACTACTATACTGGAATCGAGTTATCACTCAGTTTAGCGAGTTTCGTCGGGAAAATGATTAAGTCTTAAGTTTAAAATAACCTTTTCACTTCCTTGTAATCACGAAACATTCTGGGTACCATATTTCAAAGAAAATAGCCATTTTGACCGATATCGAATGCAATTTAACGATGTTTTTTGTGTGACTTCTGTATGTACGGACAGAATAAAGGACTCTTTTTGCCAAAACGAATTAAAAAAAATTATTTAAAATGGATTTAGAAAAGATTTTTTGTGGCGTCTGTACGTGCATATGTATGCATATAGGTAGCATAACTCGAAAACGGGTGCCCTTAGAATGATGAAATTTTGTATATAGGACTACTATAGCATGTAGTTTTGCATTTCCCTTTTTGGTGGCAATCGGTAGCACCAAAAGTATATATATATATATATATATATATATACAACCACTCTCTTACTCGGCTCCGTGAGTTCAGTTTCTTTATTCTTATATGTTGGTAAATTGTGCATTTTTTTCTTTAAGAATGATTGTTGTTCTTAAGTTCCTGTTACGGATTTTATACCTTTAGTTAACATGAATATAATTGTTGTAGAATTATCAACATTTTAAAAATTGTTTAAGTGCGGCTAAGCCTAATTGTTTCACCATAACAGCTATATTTGTTTACATTTGAAACTAAGCTTCGCAACAACAAAGATAACATCTTCTTTTATTATTGCGAATTAAATCATGCTAAATCCAGTCTGGAATTATCATTTAAGTTATTAAATTATCCCACATGTTGTCTCGCCATAGCGTCCATAACAAATTAAGTCAGCTTTCAGCCTTTAGTGTCCTTTGACCGGTTGAGACCAAACCTAAACTTTCAGCTTTGTGCACCGAAAAATCTGCCTTCTTGCCTGCTGGCCGAATTCATTACTTTTGCTTAGAAACTCAAATTTTAATTGTAAAATTTTCTTTAAATTGTTTTATCTTTATTTATATTTTATATTGTTCTATATTTTTCAAGTTTTAATGAAGATATTTTGAGGTTTTATGTATTTTTGCTTTGTCGCGACGTGAGAACTGAATTAATTGAATGGGAAATATATCTATAATGAAATTTGAGTAAATAAGTTTAAATGAAATGCAGGAAAAAATGCGTATATTTTAGCACAAGGATGTCACGTGGTTTACACATCAGATTTTTTTTATTTAAAACTTAAATGAGCAGAAGGCACTACTCGTACGACAGATGAACCTTCGCTACTTGCGGGTATTTAAATTAACTCAAGATAAAATGTAATTCAGATATAGGTAGCGTAGTCTGAGATTATAATGCAAAATAGACTACGTTAATTGGCCTAAAATAGGCTACGGCGCATTTTCAAACGTCGGCTAGTAAGATGATGAAGCCGGATTAAAACTTTTAGAACTAGTGGTAATACTTAACAGAAGACGAGGCTGTTAAAAGCCCTAATTACGAACATTCAAACTTTCAGTAAATACACAAATAACAAATTTGTAGGTGAAGACTAGAGAAAGAAGTTATAATTGTGGGGTTTCACCTTCTTATTTCACAGTTAAATCCTTGGAACCCCAAACATTGGTAAGCGAATAATCGCTAGAATGTGTGAACAGAGACGTAAGACTCAAGAAGGGTTAACTACCCTTTATTTCTCAAAATAAATATGACACAATCAGCTCCTAACTCAGAGTGTACAGCAAAGCCTCCACTTGGGCTTGAACTTAAATTAATAGGAAATTAAACTTAACTAAGCTTAACTAAAGCTAATTGAAAGATATAGCCGAAGCTATCAAGATTCTAAGTTGTACGCCCCTAAATCGTAATTAAGTCGGCGAAGCCAAACGAAGGTCTAAAGTACGGCCGAGCGTAGCAATAGCTTAGAGAGACGTAGCCAAAAGGCAAACATGCGCTAGTCAGGAACTCGGGCTCTCTAACGAACTCAGTGAAAACATCGACTTAAATACTATTCTTACTCATTTGCATTAACCGCGTTTCTGAAAATACATTCTGGTTGGAAATTGTAAGCTGAAGCTAGCAGCGATAGGAAATATGCATAAACTTAAAATAACTGTTATAAAACTAGGATAAACCTTACGTCGTAAAGGTACAAATCATAATAATTAAGTAATGATTATAAATGATTCTAAGTAGCTAATTACCAGTATTCCCTGCAAGAAGGAAAAGTGATAAATAAGGGGGGAAATATAATGCTAGTGGTGATAGCAAGAAAATTTGCTTTTGAAGGAAAATGTTTTCCTTTTGAAAAGGAGTGTGTTGATCACCTTTGAAATTGACAAGGCTTTATATTGAAATTTATACCAGTCTAATGTTTACAAGCGGTACAAATATATGTGTATATTACAGTTCTTACATTACAGTACATTACAACTCCATACATTTCCGGATAATTTCTTGTGCATTATAGTAAAAGGAGGTTAATGTGATTACGTTTGTACACAGCTAATTTGATCATATTAAATGATGGGAAAAAGTAGCTTTCAATATAGGAAAAACATTCACCTAATATAAATGCAGCTTGGTCATAAAATCCTCTGCGTACGAACCCGTAGCGGCATATCTGCTCAGTCAATCGAAATGGAATTTCATATACAGGGTGTCTATAAAGTCCCGGACCCATTTTGATGTTTAATAACTCATAAAATAATAAAGATAGATTAAAATTAATAACATAAATGGTTATATAGACTTAAAAGTTTCATGACCCTTGTCAATGAACTTCCGCGTGTGCCCCCTTCGTCGCACGGAGAATATCAAGTCGGTATTCAATTTCACGCCAGGTACTGGCAAGCATGTCGGCATCCACAGAGCCTATTGCGGTTGCAATTCTGGCTTTTAGGTAATCAATGTTCGACGCTCTCCTCCTGTAGACGTTGTCCTTTACAAATCCCCAAAGGAAAAAGTCCAGCGGCGTTATATCAGGTGATCTGGGTGACCAAGGAATTGGACGGTCTCATCAGTCGTATACATATACATGTTGGAAAACGTCGTATTTCCACAACTAAAATAGCTTCAACCACATGTCTTTTTGCAACAAGATGGTGCACCACCTCATTGGGGTAACATCGCTCGTAGTTCTTTGAATGACCATTTTACAGGAAAATGGATTCCAATTCTGAGGAGGTCCAATTGCGTTTACAGAAGGAGAGTGTCCTAAAATGACCTGTCCTATTGTGTGACTATAATGACCTGACCTAAATGTGTCCTATTGATGACCTAAAAGCCAGAATTGCATCCACAATAGCCTCTGTGGATGCCGACATGCTTGCCGGTACCTGGCGTAAAATTGAATATCGATTTGATATTCTCCGTGCGAAGAAGGGGGCACACGTAGACGCTCATTGACAAGGGTTATGAAACTTTTTGAGTCTATCTAACCATTTATGTTATTAATTTTAATCTAGCGTTATTATTTTATGAGTTATTAAACATCAAAATCAGTCTGGGACTTTATAAACATCCTGTATTATTATTTGAAGGTAGGCGTTCGAGATTGTGATATTTCAAAACAGCAGCGCTCTCATGGTTAGGATAACAGTAAAAACATTTTGAAATATTCGACTGCAGACATCCATTTTTTTTTTCTGTACAAATTGATCAGAAATTAAAAAAACACATATGGCGTTGTAACGAGACACGTATGACGAACACGACCGGAGTAAAACATTTGCAAAGAAGGGCTTTTAAGGCACCAGTGACAAGACTGCAGCTGAGGGGAAACTTTTATTGGAATTACAAGTTTTCAACGTGTATGCCTTCACAGACGATTATGCATTGTATGAAAAAGATTGTTGAAAACAATGACGACTGTAACATCGCGAAAGAAATCTGTATAATAGCAAATTTTATGGCATCATTCAATTATGATAGATCTTGTGGATTTGACGTGTACGCCTTAGATTTCAAATAACCCCAGACGTATAAGTCCATCGGAGTAAAGTCGTAGGATCTCGGTGGCCACGAAACTGCAGAGTTAATGGGGATGGCACTACCTTAAAACGTTATATAGGCTGAAAATGTGTAATTTCTGTAAAATCTTTTTTTCCTACTCCTCGCTTGTGTTGTCATTGGGCCTTCACGCTGCTCCTTTTCGCAAATGTCTTGCGCCGACAATATTCGTCATACGCGTATCATTTCAACGACATTAATGATTTTTCAATGCGGAGGAAAAAAATGGTTGTTGCCATTCAAAAATTTTGAAATTCTTTCACTGTAATCGCAACTGGGAAAAATGTGTTGCTTTACGTCATTACAATCTCGAGAATGTCTACGTTAAAATCTACATTAAATCTGTACTTGAAATAGTAGTATATAAAATTTTATTTCGATTGTTAAAGTGGATAGGCCATTAGGCGTTAATATAACAGAGATGTTTTTTATGATCACGCTGTGTAACTAGAAACATATAAATAGGCACCTTCATCCCATTTTAGTTACGAAAATGCAAGACCTTTTTGTGAACTGTTAGCAACGACTTTAACGCAAAAATTAATTTATGAACTGTTCATAACGTTTATCGAAATTATTTACCCGATTGTACAATCAACCTTAATACTCGCAGGACATACCTCACTGGAAGGTAACATAAATCTGAAATTAAGCAGAGGAGCACACTTTTGAATATTCTCAAGGAAAAAATAAAAAACTTGCAGAATTTCTTTTTTTTAATAAAAAAAAATAGCCCCCAAACCCTATTTATCTCGAAATGGGATTTTGCTTCAGTGGTTCACTATAAACAACGTGTTACGTATTTCCCCAAATATTATGGGCCTGTGCTATTTTTAAAGAAATTAAAGAATAAAGAATCTGCATGTATGTATGTATGTTCCTCGCATTGTAAAAAAACGACGTTACCATCAAATGTTTAATAGAGTTGTCGTCCATCCAAACATGTGCATCCATAAGTCCAAATTTTTCATATTGAATTTGTTTTATTATTTATTTCATACTTTCTAAAACTTTAAGGAATTTTTGATTAACAAACTCAATGATTTGAGAGCGAGGAGTAGCAACACTGTACGAATAAAACAATTTTTTCTCTAACTTTCTATTGTGAATTTTAATGATATGCTCTTTTTACATATTTTGTGGCTTTGCTGTTGAGCTGAATTTTATGCGGCGTAAGTGCGAAGAACCTCATATTTAATAAATGAAGTTCACGCTTATAACGTTAATAATAAAAGTACAAAAAATTTCTTAGTTTTCTTGCTAAGTTAAATGAATACTGATTTTATGAACTGAGAAAAGACCGAAAAATAATATAAAATTATATGCCAATACTTAACAATGCATAGGGAATTCTAAACATATGCCGATATGCGGTTTTAAAAATTTTGTGATTTCATTGTTGATGTGTTTGTGACTAAGTGCGAAGATAAAAAAACAAAAAGAAAAGTGAGTTTACAGCAGTCGAGTGCAACAGCAAATTGGTAGACTGCAAGCTCAGCGAGGATGTAAAAACCTTAACAAATCGTTTTGTGAGACTGTTCAAATCTAACACTTTTCAGATTTTCTCGCTTAATTTTTTCCCTCGAGAAATGTGATCTACCTATGTCTGATCTCCCTCATAATGGAGCGTTATTGAAAATCTGCTTCAAACTAAGGTTATTATTTTTCAACTAATTTTGAAAGGTTAACTAAAATTGAAATCTTAGCTCTCTTACTTGATGATATATCTATATCATTTGCAAATTTTATAATCTTTTTAAATTTATGTAGCGACTTTATTACTATTTTTTTTATAATAATTTCATGATGATAACCGCATTCTTGATAACAATAAGCGATGTATTTTCCATGTTCCTGATATACAAACAAATTCGCATTTGGATAACAGTAATCGAATGATAACAATCACGATAACGTTAACCATAATCATAAATTGGCGTCGACTTGTACATTCGTTTTCATCTCTTTGAATCAAATTTGAATGCCGCTGTTTCCGTTCAAATTATGAGTGGTCCAATAATGTTACCTGCTATTAATTCACAACGTTTTTATGCACAATTTTAAATTAAATCCAGTTTTTAAAAGCATAAAATCTGGACTGCTAGAACTATAGTCTAGATCACTACATCTTTCAGGTTAAAATCAATAAAGCCTACTGAAGAGAAGTTTAACATGTTTCTAAATTTTAGCATTAGAAGCACGTTTAATCTCGAAATTCGCTTTTTATTCGTGTCATATTTGCATACGAATCGTTTTTCAAATTGTTGCCACTAAAAGTTATAGTCATATATTACTTAAAAAAATTAAATAATGGAGATGCATGTTTCTGACATTGTAGATTGATGGTAACTAGTGTCACCGCCCATTTAATGCATGTATTCCTGCACCCGGATATGGGCACTCGGAGTCAGAAATTTAAATTTCCAATTAAATTTCGACTCATTTTATATTTTGTACTTATTAATCCATTTCACTCAACGATCTTAAAGGAAAAAAAAAGGTAACGCTGTTTGAAGTAAATCGCTTTTATCACCAGGCTGTTGCCTTTCGGCAAAATATGAGATATTGATCATTCAGTTTTAACCCCAAAATTCGACTATTTGGAAGCAATATGTTGCCACTGCCTCAAATAGAATATTTGTTATCTCTACGCACCAGAGAGTTCGCCATTCAGCAAAGCATAAAATATTTAACTTTTAAATTTAATCTTTCTGTTATTCAGTAGCAAACCAAGCGAATGTAAAGCAATAAAAGCAATTTTTAAAAATACTTTTTTTTATTTTTAATCTCATTAATTTGAATAATGAGATGTATTTTTAGACATATTATCTATTTTTATGAAGTGACACTAGCTGTAAATAAAATCATTATATATTTTTTACTTTTAGTGATAATTGTTTAAGGCAGCTGACCGCCCAAGCGGGTAGCTTTCAAAGAAGTAATATAGCAAATATAAAATACAAAATGTAGGCCAACCCCTAATGCTGTATCAGGAATTCTAAAGTCTTGTTTTTAAATAATTCATGATTTCGCTCTTGAATTTTATGCGATATAAGTGCGGAGAAAGAGACGTTTAATTACAAAGTTAAAAAGACAAAAAAATTGTGTTATCGGGAATGAGCCCAAGAAACCTACAATAACAGCGAGCCCAAGAGACCTACAAAAAAATGAGTCCGACAGACCTACAATAACCTACAATACTCAACGAAAGCATAAAAAACTTTAGAAAATCTTCTTCTGCGACGTTAAGAACAAGAATCTTTTTAAATTTCCTTCCTTTCTTTTCTTTTTCGGTGGCTTAAGCAATACAGAATATTTTATTGCACAATGAATGCGAGGTAAGCACGAAATTACATGTAGGGTGAGATGCGCCACAATGGGTCTGAAAATTAAAGGAATTGCGTGACTCAAATGCCAAAAAAATGCGTGCAAAACAAAAAAATATCCTTCCACCGACCGATAATTAAAGTGGTAAACGTGTTGCAAACTTTTAAGTACAAAAACTTAATAATATGAATTATTGTAAACGTTTTAGTATTTTTGTTATTTCACGCAATAAAAAATACAGTCAGCATACATTTTGCTTCAATTTTAATTGGCAGGGAAAAAGTATAGGTTTTGTTTCATGGAAATTAACTAAAAAAAGTAGTCTTCATTTTATTTCAGTAAAGTAAAAAGGGAATTAGATTGTGCTGTTAGTTTTGAAACCTAAGGAAATGACAATTAATTTATTTGTTTTATTATAGACAGGGCGGAAGAAGATTTTGTGTTTAGAGAAGTAAAGAATAATTTTATAGTTTTATTTAATCGAAAATGTTGTTCATTTAATTATTTATCTATTTTACCTTTTTTCAGATGTAAAAATATTTTATTTAGTTACTTACCTATGCTTTATTACAATAAAACAAGGTGAAAGGTTGCTTCCTTGAGGCGTATCAAGGCAATTACGTACTAGAAAAATTATAATCAATTTATGCAAATTTGCAGAAGATTCGCGGTTCATTTAGTTCATACACAGGATGAGTCCTGAAGGATTTTAATATGTTATAACACAGTAATTGCGAAGATCACGTTTTCATTTATTTTATGCCGTAGATCTACGGTTTAATGCAATAATTGGAAAAAAAATTTGCAGTAAACCCTTACCGAGCGTGGATTTGCAGAACGCGGTTTCGCATGTACGCGTTATCTTAAGTGTATTCATTTAATTTATCCAACACAAAGAATTGCATGCATACGCGGTTCGAATTGAATTTATCAACACTGAATGCTTGCGGGCATCATATCCAGTCAGAAGTGTTAAAAAATTTTAAAGCATTTCTATCGACTGGAAACAAATCCAAAGGAGTCGTACAAGTTACAAAAATAATTTGTGGAGAAGCATTTTCAGATATAGATGAAAGAGAAGTAAATATTTAAACGATAAATTACGATTGAGAAACAACGAACGAAGAATTAGATGATCTCATAATAAGAACCAATAGTGAAACAAGCGATAATATAGAAGATAAATCTTTTTTAACATACAATAATTTAAACGAATAGTTAAAATCGCATTGGAATCGTCTAAATTTACAATAGAACTTGACCCAAATAAAGAAAGAAGAGGACACTTTATTGCTAAACTATGAGTTCCTTACCGTGAAACGTTTTAAAGCGTAGCGTCAGTCATTGTCACCAACAAAAATTGCCAGCTTTAAAAAAAAGTTGCGCCACACTGTAGTATCATTAGAAATCTTTTGAAGGAGGAGACGTGAAAAATAAGCAATCTTCTCGCTGGGACTCGAACCTGGACTTCTGGAATATGCGCCAAGTGCGCTACCATTACCTTAAGAGAGCATGCAGAAAGATGGGAGGAAGTACCTTATATACTCCCTCTTTTAAACGCGACTGGGGATTAATAACCCAATTGCAAAATCCTCGCGGTGAAGAATCATCTTCACCACCTTTTAATTCGGGCGCCAAAGTAGAGTCATTAGATTATTTTGAAGCAGAAGACGGGAAAAATGTGCAATGTCCTCACCGAGACTCGAACCTGGATGTGTGGAATACGCCCCGAGTATGCTACCGTCGCAGCACGAAATCATCCAGAAAAAGAAAGAAAATACCTTATAACATACTCATTCAGCTGTAATAAAGGTCCTTTCAACTAACATTTGTTTCTCTTTTTTTTCTTTAAATTACAACAATATTTACGTATGTTAAAATTATACCTACTTTATTAATCTGAGTTATACCTAAAACGTATTCTCTATGGATATTTAATTTTTGCGGAACACTATTTTGCTGCACGCATTATGTAATCCCTCATTCCGGAAGAGTTACTGTAAAAATCACGTCAATAATGAATTCTGAAAAATGGCATCTTGCAATAGCCTTCCCCTTCGGTTAACACACTGCTGCCGTCTATCGGCTAAACTTGGCATAACTTTTCGTAGCATTTTTCTCTTTATGGCAATTCCATCACATCAGGTTAATAGTCTTTACTTCAGATAAGGAATTCAGTTGTCGACGCACACTCTGATTTTATGCAGTGCCATAGAAAGAACTCGCAGACCAAAAGATCAGGGTACTGAGATTTCGACGTGGAATGTCCAAGTGATGAACCGATTAACCTGAAAGCTTTAGGAACATCATGGTGAATACTTCTATACGTAAACAAATCCGTAACCGAGTGGGCATTTGTCCCATACATTTATTCAATTCATGTGTTTATTCAGTTTATGCCCTCCTGATAAGTTCTATAGCAACATTGCAGTGTATTGCTGTGCATGTTACTATCTAATCTTCTTGCTCAAAGATATGCTGTTCAGTATCCCTAAATGCTGATATTTCCTACCTCAGTGGAACCCTTTGTCAATGCAGTGGTCGTTTATGAAGTTATATAAAATCTCGTTGATTTACTTCAGCAGTCTGCAGATCGAGGAAAATGGCATTTACAAGATGTCTTTAGAAGAAAAGATACCCGACTGTTTCCCTATCTGGACTGTTTTTCAAATTTACTTTATCTTTTACTTCTGCATTTTTCAGTTATGTTATGTTAATTGGTTAAGACGAAGTAACTCGAAGGCTACCTGCCTGTTGGGTGAGATTCCTTTGTTCAGAACATTTTAAGGGAACAGACTCCTATATACGTTAATACGCGCGAAAAACCATAAAAACTTCCATGCAAATATTCCGTTCGCTTGAAATGGAAATCAGGTCAAACTACTTGTGTTCAGCAACTTAACTTTCAGTAGCCGGTAGACCGCAAGTTACCACAGACTTTTGAACTTCTTCCATTTTGCTCTACCTTGCTACTTCATGTTTCATTCAAACTTGAAATCACATCAGCCAAGTACATCTAGCCACTCTCATGAAACTTTCTAAATTTTTGTCTTTGTTAGTGAAAATTTCCCGAATATAATGGATGCTGATTTTGTTGAATATAATGCATGCTGATTTGTCCAAAGAGTGTTATAAAGTATTTGATTTCCTTTGAAGTTTCCAAATAAACTACGTTGTTATAACTGGAATTCTCCAAGGTGGGGGCCAGTAACGTCTCCATAAAAAGAGTTACGGTTGATGGGCTTTATAAGAAACTTTTCAGTAGCAACAATAACGTCAATAACCTTAATGTATTTCTTCATGATAATTTCTCAAATGAATTGAAGTCTATATGCCATACATGTCGCGTAATTGAGGGCGAGTACATAAACTTTGATTACTAGATAGCCAAAACTATGTAATGCGCTGAATTGCATTCCAGATCTTGGGCTTCTTCGCATCGTATTCATGGGGTAATATTAAACGCCGCATCCTTTATAAATCTTGTAAACAAAATAAATATATGGAAAATTATGATTAAAATATTCAAGTAGGTATTATAAAAATGCAACTCAACTTTTCTCAGCTAACGACAAAAGAGAATTTAATTTTTTTTTGTACATTTCTGTACATGTTGCATCTTTCCCGCTAACAATAAATAAATATACATAAAAATAAGAGTGCAAAAAGGATGAATCTTTGAAATTTCAATAAGCATCGAATAGATATCATGGATTTTACATGAATGCATTGAAATTATAAAGCAGGCTGAAAATAGGGATCAGATCATAAACGGCAATAGGAAAACCCATAACTTGTAATTTTTTCACAGCTTTAAGTCTGTTTAGATAATCATCAAACAAAACGTCTCATTCATTAGCCATTAATGGATAATAGTAAGCATTTGATTACGGCTCCCTTCAGCAAATGATGTCAATTACGATTTCCAAGAGTAAATGTTCGCCAGTACGTAAGTAAATTTCCGTCAATTGTTTGGAATTCGGGATGAGCAGAGTTATTTATGGGCCCAGAATTAATCCCAGAACTATAATTTTGAATCAATACGCGTAAATTTATATTTGAACTATGAATTTTATAAATTAATAAGCAACATATATAACCTTGAATTCTTAAGCTCATATGAAGGTTTATGAAAGTCACTTTTATTCTGTAAGTCGCGGTTGTTTCTAAATTATAAGTTATTCTATTTCGGTTATATTCACAAGATCGACATTGCGTAGAATCGAAACTGCATAGCATCCACACGATGTACATTTGATACCTGCAAAATCGGCACCGGCATGCAAATCACGAGGTGAGATATTCTGTTTGGGTTACATTAATAGGGCCTATATTGGGTAGAATCAAAACTGGATAGAATCGACATGAGGCCGAATTAATACTAGTACAGGATCGACACAGGCATACCAACGCTGCAATGATATATTCTAGTTGAGTTGCATACATAAGACTAGAACTGAGTAGAGTCGAAACTGCATAGGATAGACACGATGTAAAATTGTTACTGCTATAGAATCAACATCGGCATACAAACTATAATGTTACATAATCGATTTGGGTTACGTGCATAGGACCGACGCTGCGTAGAACTGAAATTGCATAGGATGGACATTGCGTAAATTCGAGAGCGTTGGATTGATAAGACATAAATTCAATACCGTACAGGATCGACACCACTATATAACGAATATTAGTTACCGGCATACGATAGAGATCATCAAACGGAAATTTTGATAATGATGCAGTAATGAGTCTGAAGGTTACTGCACATTGCAACTTTGTTCCGTGTGTGGAGTTTCACGGATATTCAATAGACATTGAGCAAGCTCTACAGCGGCATAGCATCGACACAGTGGACGATTAACTCCGGCGTACGAATACTAATGAATGTTACGTTATGTAGCCATGGATAGTAAATAGCAATGCATAATATGAAAGAAAGAAATTTGATCAAATTATTATTTTGCATTTCTAGAAATATCGTTAGATGTGTAATAACAAGATCTTGCGAGCAAAATGTCACGTTAGTTTTGTTTTCTCTATAATTGTGTTATAGTACTTCTGATATTCATAGAAAATGATTGAGCGTAAGTAAGGTCCAAACCCCTTACTGTACTCAGCTTTATTCTGTTTATCTAATGTACATAATGGCATTGTAAACGCTCATGTAGTTTCCGCTGCTTATAAATTACCGTTAACAATACAATTGTCATTATTGTTTTATAACAAAAGTATATCCTATTGTTATAAATAGAGATTCCCAAATATATCAATGGTTGGCATTTTCAGGCGCCTAAAACAGTTCTTATAATAAGAACTTATATAACTTCGTTCTTATAATAAGAGCGAAAATGCATATACCTATGATGCTTTTGAAAAATCCAGTTATCGAAGTTTCGCGGGTCTACATAGTAATTAATAACAGGGATAAAAGACTGCATATTTTTTTCTTTTAAATCGTTTAGTTTGTTAAATAATAACAGACCGATTCAATTTAAAATAGAATTTAAACACCTTACTATACGCCTAATGACAAGAACTTTTGGCGCTTGAAAGTTAAAAATATTTTATGTCGTGCATTAAAAATACTGTAAATCCGTCTTATCTGTAACATATATCTTTTAGATCTTTGATTTCTTTTACTAAATTTGAAAGACAAATATCTTAGTTTTGCTGAAAGGCAAAATATATAAGAAAGTGATACGAACAAAAAAGAGAGGAGCATATAGAGCACACAGTACAATGAGTCTAATAGCCCCTTCGGTGCTAAAAATATAAAGGCAAACGGAAAGACCTGAAAAGAAACATATTTTGCAATGCAACGTCGTAGTGTGAATAAATATTGCATGTAAGTGCAGGTAATTAAGTAAAGAAGACAGTGTAAAAAGTGAAAAAGATTTTAATGATTCAGTTTTTAAAATATGTCTTGAAAGGGCGATCTTCAAAAATAACGCAGAATTCACAGGTACTCCGCATAGATATATAAATATTAATAATATCTCTATCGTATGCCTGCTTATAAAGATTTCAACCATTTCAAGCACGAAATGACATCTGACCATTATTTTCATTACACTCTAAGGAACTTTCATAGGTCATGCTTTTATTGCGCTCCAGAAGAAAAGATTCATGCATGTCGAATCTGGTGATCGCAGTGGCAAAGAACAGGTCAACCACTTAAGATCTCGTGGAATACGTAACTAACGTCGAAGTAATTTCTGATTATATTCTCGAAATGTGCTGCCGCTCCAACGTGTCACAACCATATTTTGGCGCTAACAACTGGAAGAAACATTGGAAAGAAGCTGTAGCAAAGTATCTTCTCAAAATATGTCCTTTGCCATGCCACTAAAGTTACTATGTGGTTTGTACGGTTCTATTTAGTAGTTATGTAATATGCCACCCGAGCGTTGATGGAAAAATCATTCCTTGTAGGCCTGCGATGTTATTCCAAGGCACCAAATGTGAGAAGTGTAGATATTACATATACCAGAAAGTGCATCAATAGCATTTCACATATCAGAACATGCATCCGTCAATAAGACAAAAAAAAACAAAGAAATCAAGATTTATTATAATTCGCTGCAGCAAATCTTTAACAGGCAGAGTCAGCACGAACCCAGTGGGCAAAGCCAACATGCAGAGAATAATCGTCTGACTTCAACGCCTGAATTCTTTCAAAATATTATTGGTGTATTTTCTAATTTCTCTTTTAAAGCCTTCCAAACAGTTAGTTCATTTATAATGATCTTCTTCACTGCATGCTTCTGTTGTGTCACCTATAGCACTTTCAGTGAGCAACTAAAATCCACATTTTGGATCTCGGCGAGGGCATAAAAGGTTTTTCGTGCTTCTTGGCTCCCAAAATCCAATAACGTAACAGGTTCATATCCCGAACCTTGCGTGGAGATCTGCCATATCTTGCCTTGCTCGCATCATGCCTGCAAATGGAAAGATCGATTCTCTCAGAAATCACTGTTAATATGCTGGAATGTTTAGCGATTCAGCTGCCGTTTACTCGGGAATCGTTCTCTATACGTCTTGTGAGCTCGTGGTCCGTTTTCGTCTGCAGTCACATGGATAGAATTCGTGTCGACGAAGACTCCGTGTAGTGATGTATACCTTTCAGAATTCGCAAGAGAATGAGCATTTGCTTCCTTTGCTTTTACTTGTAGGTAACAATAGCGCCTTTATATCGCCCCATACCATCACACCAGGGGTTACAGCTGTATACTTTTGTAAAACAAAGGCTGATTGTGACCACTGGCCCCGTCCTCTCCAGACACGAACACGGTGGTCATCTGCTTCAAAAGTGAAGCGGGATTCATCGCTGAACACTATACGATGCCAGTCTGATGACAGCCATGATGATCGGCTTCGACACCTCTCCAGACCACTCTGCCGATATTGTGGGGTCAAAGGCAAACGTCTTAAAGGCCCCTGTGAACGTAACCCCGCCTCAGACAAGCGCCGTGAGATGGTGGACGGTACTACGGAAGGTATAGATGTGGCTGTAATGCGTTGAATAGACGTTGGGGCGGTTACTCTGTTACTGGTTTAATACTTTGCGAATTGCGCACTAGAAATGCGCGCTACGATCGCAATTCCTGTTCACTTGCCTTGAAACTTTGATCAGTTGCATGTTCGATCAAGATGTTTTTTCATACCAAATTTCTTCACTATAGCAAAAGTCCTTCTTGGTGCTTCGATTTTTTTGCAAAAGAGTGTAATTTTAACAAAGTGCGTACTCCACATTTGTAATATTATCGCTTTTAAAAAATATGCCACATTTCAAAGAGCGTAAATATATAAATTCATGCATATCTTACGAAATTTTAAATAAAAAACTCTATTTTTTTGCAGGTATGCTTAGAAATACATCTACTTTAAGATGATGATAAATATTTTGTAGATTATAATTCAAACTTTTATTCGAAAAATTTATAAAATTTATTTAAAAATATAAATCATAAAAAATGAGCGAATTTTATTTGGAATGAGCATAAATTTCGAAATGTGAAAGAAGGAATCAAGTAATTTAATAAAAAAGGAGATATTAATAAATATATATCAAATTCACTTAACATGATAAAATTTTGAGAGCTATTTTTTAAATATTACTCCGCGATTTTTAAAAAAATTGATAGTTTGGCATAATTTGAGTGGTAGAATCGAAATATGGGAAAAAATTGGTATGTCATTTGAGAAAAAACGCCGCAGAGCGTTCAAATTTTGCGTATGGGAGCGTCTTAGTTCTGCACCTCCTTTTTTTGTTGCAATCGGAAGTACTAGAAATGTATGTAAAAAATAATATATAAAAGATTAAATTTAGGCTTTATACGTCATAACTTGTTCTAACAAAGGAAAGAAAGGTAGGAGGAACAGCAGCAGTGACTTGTAGCAGCGAGAGCAGAAAGCAGTCCGACGAAAAATGGTGCGTACTCGGTGTTTACACTAGCGGTTATATTACACGCCAGAATATTCTCGAAAGTACTGGTCTAGGGGGAAGATCCTGAAATTGCGGAAAGTTAATTATAGGTTGCCTGTTCGCGCAGAGCAATCGTATTTTTTTATATTTTACATGTATACTACCTAATGTATATATGTATGTATACTCACCTCTCTTACCCCGCTTAAAATTTCTTAACCAGCCTTTATTGTACCAGTCGTAGCCATACCCTGCCAGCTACAGAAGAGTTTTATGTGAAGGAAACATTTATGTTTTAACAATGTTAAGTTAAAAAAGAAAGTTAGTTTTTGACAAGTAACAAAATCTAATTTTCCCTTTTTTCGGATGGGGGGAGGGACACATATGTTCCAAGCAAACACTGTGTTAAATAAAGCTCAAAGAAATTTACTTCAGTGTGGAAATTTAAAATTTAGCATTTGATGCAGAGCATGAAATGGCTGAATTTATCACTTCGATTTTCTCATGTTTATTCATTGAACAGCTGACTAAATGGCTTCATTATATGAAAAGGTTAATGCACTTTATCAGTTCCTTTACTAATATTTGAGAAGGTTTTTATACTCGATAGGAAAAAAAGTCATATGAAGTTTGATTCACGTACGACAAAAATTGTCCGGAATAATTCATTTTAGATTTTGCAATTTTTGATGTCATTATAACCTGTCTTAAGAAGTCTATTGTTTTAAGCCTGCCTCGAGGAATACGTTAACATGATCTTGTCGTTTCAACTGATTTACTCTATTTTAATTAAAAGTTAATTTAACTTAATTAGAAGTCAATTAAGTTAAAATAAATTGGTAAAATAAATTTAAATGTGCAGCAAAAATGTGTGTAATTTAACAGGTTGTACAAGGAAGACATGTAATGCCCACATCAGACTTGTTTTGCTTTGCTTTGGTTTTAATTAATTGGTTTAATTGTTAGTTAAGTTTTGTCATTCGACTGAGGGTTTGTATTCGTTAAGTATTTTGAAACAGTGCAAACAACAAAGTGAACAGTGAACAACAAAGTGGGGTTCAGATAACCCAGTGTGTTCACAAACTGATGCTTGGGGATACGCCAAAGAAGCAGCCTACATA
>KK114128.1:0-78616 GCA_000611955.2 Stegodyphus mimosarum | reverse complement strand
GGAGTATATAACATATTTCTCCCATCTTCTTAGCATGCCTTCATGGTGTAATGGTCAGCACTCTCGATGCGTATTCGAGAGTACGTGGTTCGATTCCCGGGGAGAGCAATCACCTCTCCTTCTTTAAAAAAATACCTAATGTTTCTACAAGATATATATATAATGCGAAACGAAATAAAATGAAAAATAAAAAAAAATCTGAAAGGTTTCAGATTTTAATTACGTCCAAAGTGGCGTTTATTTAACATTTTGTGTGTTACCTTTATTTATTAAATACTATGTTCTTCGCACTTAAACCATAAAATTCAGCTCAACAGCAATATCGCAAAATAATTTTAAATTGAGCATATCTTTAGAAATTTCGGTACACACTCTCACGCGCTGGAGATAAAAATGTTTTTCTGTACAACGTTGGTATTGCTGGCTTTGAAATCTTTGAGTTTGTTAATGAAAAATTCGTTAAAATTTCAGAGAATGTTGTTACGAATTTCACAATTATTTGGCTATTTATTTAGAATTGTAATTAAAATTCCTATTTATTTTCCCGTGCAACGCAGACAATTTTTGAATAGAAAGCTACGCCAAAATAAAATAAAATAAAATAAAATAAAATAAGCAGTAAATTGAAAAGTGAAACGACGCAAAATGCCAAAACGAAAGTAATAGTCCTTCGGGATTCAAATCCCTTTGGACTAAAAATACGCTTAAATTTCATTCCATATTCAGTGTTCGGAATAAACCTCTTGTAAAAACCCAAAACAAAATACAACATACAACAGCAAAAAATAAGATGTAAATATATGTCAAAACTAAAAATGAAATATGAAATTTGCATCTTTCGCTGCATCGCAACCATGGGTTGGTAAAACATAAAAAGTAAGCAAGTAAAGCCGCCTATTTCTGAACTGACAAAGACACAAAATTAAAGATTAATATTTAAAAGTAATCTTAGAGAAACAATCAAAGTTATCTGCGTTTTTATCAATCTAGCCACTAAGTAGAAAATAAATACAGTATAGTATATTACTTATACACTATCAACTGATTTAAATGACATAATTATATGAAATTAACAGCAAGATAGAAACTTGGCCTAGACTTTAATTCTTTATCAAGTGACAGAGTGCAGGACTGTGTTATTAGTAGACCGAGTAACGTAAAACTCAAATGATTTTCTTAAAGCAGAACCATTAGGGATCATTCAGGAAGAACAGAACGGAGTTCCTGCCAATAAATGGGACCTTGGATGAGAAACAGCTTGCAGTGCTTTACTAGAAGAATTGCATTGTTCTATAGCTTAAACGTAAACATAATACGAAATGAATGATGCATGTAAATGAAAACACGAGCATTTCGATTTGATCGTTTCGCATACGATTTACGATATAAATTCGAAGATCAGTATCTTTGGCGATAGCATAGAACTTTCGCTTGAGATATTATGAAAAGCAAATCGATTCTCATTGTTGCTATTCTTGTTGCGTTCTTAATTTAACAGCTCGGGAATGCATACAATTATGTATTTGCCCCAAATACAGTGTGGAAAAAATTTTAAAATTTTAATTATTTCAAATCCGAGTTTACATTACTTTGATTACCATCGAAAATGAACATCAGTACCACGAGAGAACATCAATAAATTCAGATAATTATTTTACATTATGATTCTTGGCGCTTACTCTGTAATGTTATGTTTGCGTGTGCTCTGTAATATCTGTTTCCATATGGTCTGTAATGATATCTGTTTGCGCATGCTTACGAGATTACAGTCGTCCGGCAATGTACACCTTGCCAAAAAAACAGATCTGAAAGGTTTCAGATTTTAAATTACATCCAAAGGGGCGTGTTTAACGTTTTGTGTGTTACCCTTATTTATTAAATATCGTGTTTTTCGCACTTAAATCATAAAATTCAGTTCATCAGCAATATCGCAAAATAAATTTTAAATGAATATATCTTTAGATTTTTGATACACAGTTCCGCGACAAAAAGATAGTAGATAAAAAGTTTTTTTCTTCCCCGTAGAGTGTTGTCACTGCTCGCTTCTAAATCGTTTGAGGTTGTTCATCATAAATTTAATAGAGTTTTACAAAATATGAAATCGATAATAAAACAAATTCCAAATTCGGGCTTCCAGATGCTCCTATTCGGGTGGAAATATACGTTATTCAAAATTGGATGGCTCAAGGTACCGTTGTTTTATCAGATTTGGAGAAATATACATACATTTATGCGGATTCTTTATTATTTAATTTCTTTAAATATAATACAAGGTGGCAATATTTTGTGGCAACAGTTTGAAAACTGATTCAGACTTTTAATGTTTCCAACGCAAAATCGTAAAATGAAAACAAAATTCCTTCAGGAACAAAGCGCCTTTGGACTAAACGAAAAGGACAGGTACTCCCCCGTACTACTGAACCGATTCTCAAAATTTAATTTGCGTTTTCCGCGTCTTGAAACGTGACTTAGGATATATATTAGATTAATATATAACATTGTTCTAACATGGGTATTTTGACACAAAATCGGACGTTTTCTGAGTTAACATACCAATTTTTCACATATTTCAATTCTACAACTCACAATATGCCAAAGTGCCACGTTCTGTAAAAATCGGAACAAGTATTTCTTTAAAATTAGCTCTCAAAATTTTAGCTCCACGTTAATTGAAAATTGGTATATATTTTTTAATATCTCTTTCTTTATTAAAGTTATTTGATTCTTTCTTTCACATTTCGAAATTTAGCATCATTCCAAATAAATTCGCCCTTTTTATGATTTATTTTTTAAATTTGTATTTGTAAATAATATTCATAAATTTTTCGAAAACAATTTTGAATTATAACCTATAAATGTTTTACCATCATTCTTAAAATAGATGTATTTCTAAGCATATCTACAAAAAAAAGAGTTTTTTATTTAAAATTCTCTAAGATATACGTGAATTTACATATTGACGCGTTTTGAAATTTGGAATGCTTGTCATAAGCGAAAATAACGCTAAATGTGGTTTACGGGCTTTGTTTAAATTATTTGAAAGTAATGAATGATGACATTTTTTCCGCTCGTGTGCAATTAGAGAAAGGAAAAGACTATAGGTTACTGATAACTTAAGAAGTTCGTTAAGTGCATTATTCTTGGCACAAACTGAAAAACTGCGCCAAGATAAATTTTAAACATTCTCCATAAATTTCTCACCAAAACTTTCAAAATTTAATATCTAGGATTACTTGAGTCGTAAAATGGAAATATAGAAAAAATTATATGTTATTTTAGAAAACGTGCTATTTTGTGTCAAAATGCCTGTGTTAGATTAATGCTACGTATAAATCTAATATATATCCTAAGTCGCGCTTTCGAGACATGGAAAACTCAAGTTAAATTTCGACAATTGGTCAAGTAGAACGGGAGATAGTGGACTGTCCCATTTTTTGTGCAAGGTGTACGTGTTCTAAAGATGTAATCTGAGTGCGAAAATTAAGCCCGGCTTATCGCGGTTTAAGTGTGAATAAAAGAAATGTGTAACACAGTCTATTGGCTTAATTTGTGTGCAAATGTATGAGTTATTTTTCAGAGAAGAATAAACAGTGATAAAAATGATACTCAATGATTTTAAGATAAACACGTGATTAATTTTTATTCGTACTTGTCAAGAAAAGATGTGCCTTTTGGGGAATATACACAGTCCAGTCACATTAATGTGACCATCTGTCAAAAGCCAGAATAACCACCTTTCGCAGAGCGGACTGCTGCGAGACGTGCAGGAAGAGAGTCACATAGGTCCCTGAAGGTGTTCTCTGGGATGTTGAGCCATGGCGACTCTAATGCCGTGGCCAGCTGCGCTAGATTACGCGGTTGAGGATCCATGGCGCGAACAACTCGATCGAGATGGTCCCACAGATGCTCGATTGGGTTTAAGTCAGGTGAGTTTGCTGGCCAGGGGAGGACGGTAAACTCATCCTGGTGCTCTTCGAACCACGCACGTACACTGGCAGCTGTATGGCACCTCGCATTGTCCTGCTGGAAGATGCCATCATCCTGAGGAAAAACAATGCGCATGTAGGGGTGAACATGGTCCGCAAGGACAGATGCGTACTTGTATTGATCCATTGTGCCTTCCACAATGATCAGTGAACCTAGAGAATGCCAGGAAAACATTCCCCAGACCATAATGCTCCCGCCTCCAGCTTGGACCGTTCCGGCAATGGTTGCAGGGTGGTTCCTTTCAGAGGTTTCACGCCTTATACGCCAACGTCCATCTGTCCGATGGAGCATAAAACGCGATTCATCCGAAAACGCAACCTGTCGCCACTCAGTGGACGTCCAGCTGCTGTACTGGCGTGCAAATTCTAGCCTTCGCCGTCGATGAACAGCAGTCAGCATAGGTGCACGAACCAGGCGTCTGCTTCGGAGGCCCAGACGCAGCAATGTTCGCTGAATAGTACTTTGGGAGACACTTTTGGTAGCCCCTTGGTTCATTTTGGTGGTCAGTTGCTCAACGGTAGCCCGTCTATCTGCCCGAACGCATCTCCGCAACCGTCGTTCGCCTCTGTCATCTATGGCCCGTGGTGCACCACATTTGCCACGTCGCTGATTTTGGACAGTCCCATTTTGCCATGCACGGTACACTTTTACCACGGCGGCACGCGAACAGTTCACAAACTCAGCCGTTTCGGAAATGCTTCCACCCTTGGCCCGAAAGCCAATGATCATGCCCTTTTGGAAGTCGGATAAATCGCTTCGTTTCTGCATTACGCCAACGATTGAAATGTTTTCCGAAGCCCTCACACACCCTTTATATACGTTCAACTGCACTGTGCTGCCACCTGCCTTCTGTGATTGGTTATTTAACTCTGACATGGAAAGTACGTGGTGGTCACATTAATGTGACTGGACTGTGTATTTATACAGTGTCTCACAAAAATGATCGGCACCTATTTTTTTATTTTTTCAAGTAAAAGGAGTAAAGCTTTGAAATAAAATAATACAGAATATTTTTACCTTGAATACATGTTTCCTTAGCTCTCTGTTTATACGAAATAAATATTAGAAATGTAAATAGTTAATTTATAAAATAACGCTGTAGGCTGAAATGGAAAAAAAAGATATCACAAAATTAATCGGACATTTTCACAATTTCTAAACAAACTCGTTGCAATAAATAAAAAACGAAATTTTATGGGATTAGTTTGGATACAAAAGCTAGGCAAAAATCTAGAAATCGCTTTCCATTATGATTCGAATTTTCGTTTCAGAATATATTCGTTATTTTAATGTTTTCTTACGATGGCTTGGTACCAAAAGGAAACACATTAGAAACCCGCAGATTAGTTATTAATTTGCGTCAAAAGAAAGAGAAACATGTTAGAAAAATTGTCTATTTACTTAATTTAAGTTTTTGATATTATAAAGCGTTATAAAAAACAGAATCGTACTCAAAACCAAAGAAGACCTAGAAGACCATCTAATTTATGTGATGGAATGAATCTCTTTATTATAAGGTATATTAAAAGTAATCCAAAACTGAGTGCTCATAAACTTTCTGCGGAACTTCGTGAATTGTGTTTAAATGTGTAAATCCAGTAACTATAAGTAATCCAGAAACTATAAATGTAAATCCAGAAATTGTAAGTAAGAGCATTGCGATCTGCAGGATATCATAGGTGAGTAGGAAGACTGTCGGTAAAAAAAAAAGATAACTTCGACTCGCTTTCGCAAAATCCATGACATAAAAGACACCCGACTACTGGAAAATAGGTTGGTTGCTGTCTTGGCTCACATGAACGAGTGATGGTTGTGATGAAATCTCGCCGGCACAAGTGCCAGTACAGCCAGGGACACTACCACAAACAACTGACTTAGCAGGGTCCACAGCCACAGCACTGCTTGACGCAATCTTCCCAGCGGATCCAGAACAGGATGACACGACGGCCCAACGACATTTGAGAAACGCCACAGAGACCCCAAGAACGTCAAAAGATGTCCCCATTACAATGCAGGAAATCATTCACATCTTCCGCCACCTACCACTGAAGAAGGCACCAGGACCGGACGGACTCGATTATGCAATCTTAAAAGTCGCCTTCCGTGCACGGCCCACCTTCTTTTGCCTATACTTCAATAAACTCCTGCACCACAGAATATTTCCACAAGCTTTCAAGAAGGGACATGTGGTACTTTTTCTCAAAAAAGATAAGAACCCGATGGATCCCTGCTCCTTTCGTCCCATCTGCCTCCTGTCAGCGTTGGGTAAGATCTATGAAAAGATCATAGTTAACAGGCTGAAGTATCATATTCACAAAAACAACTTCCTCAGTCCCAAGCAGTATGGCTTCCGTTCAGGTTGCTCGACCACACATGCCCTTCAACGAATATATGACGAAGTCCAGCATAATCGCTCACAAAATCTTCAGACTGCATTCATCTCAGTAGACCTCCAGAGCGCTTTCGACACCCTCTGGTGGCCCGCCATCAAGCAGGCCCTCAGAGAGGCGCAATGCCCGGAAAACATCTACCAAGTCTTTGACAGTTATCTGACAGATAGGCAATTACTTATAGCGAGCAATAATGGCATTGTTACTAAGACCCAAACCAGAGGCTGCCCACAAGGGTCCTGTGCAGGGCCCTTGCTCTGGAACCTGACATTCAACAAAATCCTCGAAGCGACGTGGGCTGACCACACCACCATCATTGCATATGCTGACGACGCGGCTATCCTTGTTAAGGGTCGCACACGAGACGAAATTGAAGCCAATGGCAGTGAAGCGTGCGCTAAGTTCGCAAGCTTATGCGAAGACCTTAAGCTCAAGATTTCTATCACCAAGTCTTCTGCACTCCTTATCCCGAGACCAGGCACGAGGCCTGTACGTCGTCCTTGTATTCGGTTACTTGGCCGCAACATTAAATTCACGGATACACTGAAGTATCTAGGACTGGTCTGGGACTCTGGCCTAACATGGGTGCCACATTTGCAGCAAATGAGAGTAAAAACTTCCGCTATTGCCAGAATGACGCGGAAATTTCAAGGAAGGAATTGGGGACTAAATCCCCACATTCAAAAAGTGCTTTATCGTACGGTGGTGGAAAAAATTGCGCTGTACGCAGCTGCAATCTGGGCTCAACCGATGACAACAAGGAAAATAAAGCAGTTAACCTCACTCCAGCGCCCTTTTATCATAAGCATCTGCAGGGCATACTGCACAACAGCCACAAGCTCTGCCCTAACTCTAGCAGGTATAGTCCCTCTACACATCCAGGCTGAGTTAGAGGCGACATATACAAGCGTTATCCACCTGAGGAAAGACGCCTCCTTCGCTGGTACTCGCTACAGTCCAGCACATTACGAGCACCCCAGGACGCCGCTGCATACACACCCAGCGCATAAAGGACTAGGGGTCCACACCCACATCACGCAGCAGAACAACAAGGAAATACAGCACATCAGCAGCCATACACTCTACACTGATGGTTCTAAACATGCTGAAGGCGTTGGCAGTGCTTTTCTCCATTACAAGCAAAGCCAAGAATTAAACCATTGGAAAGGCCACCTAGGTGACAGCAATAGCGTCTTTCAGGCCGAAGTGATAGCAATTACTGCTGCTGTTGAATATCTAATAAGCCGGAAAATCTCAAAAGCTTATCTCTATACGGATAGCATGTCTGCCTTGCTAGCCCTAAGCAAGCACAACCATGCCTCCCCTTTGATCATCCGCCTTCAACAACTCTTAAAGGATAACCCACAGGTACACGTGGACATGACGTGGGTCAAAGCTCACGAGGGCAACACAGGTAATGAGGCAGCGGACGTACTCGCCAAAGAGGCAGCCTCAAATATCAACGCAAGCCCCATGACTGTTCCAGCGCCACCTTCCCATCTTAAAAGACTGCTCAAAGGCGCAGCAGTCCAATGGTGGCAAAGAATATGGGAACATGGAGACACAGGAAGAAGAGTGCATGGCTTTCTACCGACGGTGACAACGGACAGACTCATAGCAATTGCTCCACTTACTAACTTTGTAACTGGGCATGGTCCCTTCCCGGACTACTTCAACAGACGCACTATTTCTAACACGGATCACTGTGTATGTGGTGAAGAGGGGACACCCGATCACTATATCTTCCGGTGCCCACTCACAGAACAGTACCATTTCCCGGAACCCACGAATTTACCAGCCTTCCACAAGTTTCTAATTAAAAATAAGGCGGCAATCAACACAGTGTGCAAAATCGTCAACACCATTAAGGCCTACGGTCAAGACCTTTGCCTCCCATTATAAAACAGTGCTAGTCATAATAGTCTCAGTTACTGCATTCTGCCTTAACAAACTGTGCAACATCACATGCTGCAGGCTGTACACTTGTGGGTATCGTGTACATTCTGCGCCAGGCAGATTGTAAGTACTATAATAATGTCACTTCGCACGTTTAACTGAACCAACGAATACTGTACAACTGGGCGTGTATTACTGTATTTTCTAACTGTATGAATAATGTAGTGTGTAGAGTAACTGTAGCAGTAATATAGCGCTTAGCAATGTCTATATATGTTTTATGCTGCTTAATGTCGTATTCCGTGTACTTTGTATCATGTACTCTTATGTTTCGTATAATGTGTGTTGTAATGTGTTTACTCTATGTGTATTTATTGTGTATTAGTGCAGCGTATAAATGTATTTACGCATATTATTGTATCAACTATAAATGTGCATTTCCTGTGTGTTTTATCTGTATCGTAAGTGTGTTTTATATCTGTCTTAAATGTATTTTATATGTGTTTATATATGTATCATACGTGTTTACTTTATGTGTTTACTTATGCGTTTATGTATGTGCTAATGTATGTAATTTATGTGTTGCTAGTTTTTTTTTCCGTGTATGTGTTCATATGTGATATATATGTACCTCTGTCAAGCAAACATCCTATGTAACCATCTGCCCTTGTATGGCCATGTCAATACTTTCATGATCCTTACAGGCTCCCGGTGCGGCCTCCTGCGGCTCCAGGGAGCTGTTGCTTCTAAATAGGGGAGGGCACGGGACACATGCCTGTTTGCCTATGTCACACGTCAGGCGTCCCCGTCCTCCGTCACCTGTCACCTGTCACCTGTGATGAAATCTCAAAGACTTTCGGTAGAAAACGTAGGACCAAGTGTTAAACACTGTGGTATGGGTATCTATGGCACATTCCGGTGTTGGTAATATAGAATTTGCAGATGGTATTATGGATAAGTATAAGTACCTTGGCATCTTGAAGCGAAATTTGGCATCGTCAGCACAAAACCTTAATATCCAAAACAGTTTCAAATTCTACCAGTACAATGATCCAAATGTTAGATTCTGATTGTTATATAAGTGTCTAGAAGTCACCACTCCACTCGCCAGATCTTAATCCTATTGAACGTATTTGGCAGGAACTAGAATCGATAATTCGAAAAGAGGGCATATCTTAGCGGTAGCAACTGAAAACAGTGATTCACGAAATAAATAAAAAAAGGAAATCCAAAGATAATTACAAAGTCCAATTATTTTTGTGAGAATACTTTTTCTGACTGATTTTGGAATTTAATTTTCATCTTTTCGAAAATGTACTTACTATAAAAAATGTTGAATTTATATATAATAAAAAAATCTTTCTTTTTATTTTAATTTATTTTAGGTTTTATGTTCATTAGAATACAAAAATTCAAAATATCTGATCATTATTGTGAGCCATCATATGTAAACAGATATTTCTCAAGTTGAAATTAGTAAGAAAAGAACACGATTGACAGCAGAAATCTACAAGCCGTAAAGAAGATAATTTCTAGTAATGTTTCTCCAGTATACAGATATTATGCAAACAAATGTTGTATTCACTTACAAAATTTATAATTATTTACATGCAAACATACATATTTTAATTTAACTGTAGAAGAAAAATTCAATAAATAAGAGAAAGATACTAGGTTGTCATAATTTATTCTCAAGTTTTTGTCACACTTGCAAAATTTTAGATTCAGATAGAGATAGCATCAGATAGAAATAAATATAAATTATGTATAAATCTTTCAGATAGTAATAAATATAAATTTGAATTCCTTTGCGTTATTATTGTTCTTTATGTATATTTGGATACATATTTGGTAAGCAAAATTTTATATTTAGAAAATTTCTTTTACTTTGTTAAAAAAAAATGTCTGGCCTTCAGAACGCGCATGTGGTTTACCTGCAGTCTGAGTTTCAAGACCATTAATTTAGAAGATTACTGAAAAAATTTTGGCAGCATTATGAAATTTTGCTTCATTATGACTTCTGAAATTTGAAGTCTTTGTAACGCACTCGCTCAAAATCAAAATTAAAATATCATAAGTAGAATAATAAATTATGTAATAATGAAAATGAGTGTATCTTGAATAATACTATGAATACATATATATATACATTATAATTATCATATCTGGTTTTGATAACAAAAATCCAATATAATAACAAAACTAACGAAAAACATTTCTAATGAAAAAGGTAAGGGCAAAGTTCATAATACTAGTTGTTTGCGTGTTAAAAAGCAAGATCAAAATCATTTTTCAATGAAATGAAATGTACTATCGTATTCCTAATGATATGCTGAATGTGACTCTATATTTCCATATTATTTAACGGCGATTAATTTCGCGCGTCAAATATATATATAATTTGAAAAAGAGTAAATAAAGGGTTGCGAAATGTTTAGCATAGTTTATATAAGTTTATAGCGAGAGAAATAATTATATAATAATAATTCCTTAATAGCCTTAAAGATAGCGTCAAATATGATTCAAATGTTTAAGATTATGTCTCCTTTTCCATGAAGCATTTACCTTAGTATATTCGAAGAGAGAGACTAGATTAGAATGTATTAAAAATGTCTTGTGAAAGAAATAAAGTTTTAAGTAAAGGCTTGAATTTTTATTTTTTTATTTCACATTAAAGGAAAATGTATTTTATTCAACGGAAGTACTTTAAATTCCGTTTATCAATATTAAATTGATAACAGAAGAGTAGCACTCTTTAAATTATAAAAATATTCCATGCAGTTTATGCGGCTGAGGCTCTTGGGGAAGAGTATACGGACACATTGATGTTATTTAATTTTTAATTGAAACTGAACGCAGATTAATGTAAAGCAGATTGCTGAAAAATATTAAGACTTTTAAAAACAACTCTACCTCTTTTTGTTTATGGCTTACGTAGAGAAAACCTATTAACGATAATCATTGATACTTCGGCATCCTAAGTTGTGAAGAATTCGTTTTCCGGATTCTGCAGTTGATCAGTTTTATTCATTAATGTTAACATTTAAATTAATTAATGTTAAAAATGTTAACATTAAATAAATTTTTTATCACTCGCATCTTCGTATATAACAATAACGTGATCGCTTACAGAAATACCACGAAATGTTCTCAAAAGTTAAAGTTACCTTTTGTCGTATCTTCTTCTCAATAGGTAAAACATTGCTACAAAAAATATCAGTCTAAAAGCGATTTCAAATACAAGAAACTGTAGCAAATTTTTCAAAATTATTCTAGAATCAGCATTGCATCAAGAAGCGAAGTATCGTAAAATTATTTTTGTTGTGAATTTCCAACACATGGATTATTTTTATATTAAGACTTCAAGCTTCCGATAATCCCTTGAGGATAAAGATCTCGGAATCTCAACCTAATGACCAGGATGTTCATGTTCAGCAATAAACGTCCTGGTCGTTTGACTAGATGTCGTCTAATTGTCCTAGTTGCTGGATGTGATTCTATCCTTGGATTGCATGTGACCTGGTTGTCGAAAAAGATGTCGGCTATTTATCTTAGCTGTTAAATTTACACTGTCGCTGAATTGTTTGCGACCTTGCTTGATTATATGTGACCTGAGCGTTGTAGTGGGTCTGACTTGATCATTTGATTGGATTTTATTCTAGCGGACACCTTCATGAAAACTTGGAAAGTTACATCTTATTGAAAAACGAAATGCTCTAAAATTAGCTATAACATTGCAAGTATTTTACAGAAATTCAACTTTCGAGTTGTTTCTTCTTCTGTCAATAAAATTTACAATTCCATATTTAAAGATCTCATTCCGGATATGAATTTCTTGTTTCTTGGAGTGCACACCTGATTCCTTGCCAGAGTGGTTTGCTCTACATTGGTGAAATTAAGAGAGCCTTAAAATTTCACGGTAAAGAATGTAAAGCATATGCTAGGGAAAAAGATGCACATAAGTTGTGTGCTGCCCAACACCGTTGGTCAGGAAATCATATTTTCCGCTTTTGTGCAACCAATATCATGAAACAAAAATCTTCCGTTGGCGAATTAGGTTTCCGGGAGGCGTTTCACATTTATAAAAACCCTGCAAATCTAGTTAACCATCTCAATTTCAACCTCCAATTACGATCAGCTTTTAAAGAAATTATTTCACAGTTGTTTTCATTTTTTCTCAATAGCTCTAGGTGCTTGACTTCTTTCCTTTCAATCTTAGCTTAGCTTAGCTGAAAAAGATGGTACTGTGTTTAAAACTTTAAAACTAGTCTTGCAAATGTATGAATATTACTTTGTTTCTTTTTGCTTTAACACTTACAATAAATGCAGTACTCTTTAGCTTAAAGCAATTTGGGCATTAATCACTTTTAAAGTAAGTACGTTATACACGTAACAGCTCACTTTGCAATGAAAAATGATTCATAATGGCTGAATCTATATTTTTGTAAGGGAACTTGTTACATGAGAAAATTGCGTAATGATTCGTCCCTCTTGCTGTGTTTATGGTTTATACGATTTATTTCTAATAACGTTATAAGAAATGTCCTTTTAACCTAAAAATAAAAATGTATTTGTTCGCGTAAAAAAGAGTACGTAATACATCCGTTAAATAATAAACAAGGAGCTCTGGTAACTCTTCTACAGCTGATTTTAATCGGAGTTTAGAGAACACTTTTAGTTCTAAAGCATGAAATAAAAATATTTCTCATAACTCCAGAAATTGACATACAATGAAACCTGCTGTTGACCCCTCTCCCTGAGAAGATCATTTCTGAATGTGATCAAAAGTTCCTTGTGGGAAGAATGCACATTAACGTTGAGCTTTACTTGGTTTGAGGTGATCACTTTCGCAGAAGAAAGGAATAATCCGGAAACCTAAATGATTACCATAGAGAGGGTTTATTGTATTTTAATGTGAAAAAGAAATTGTTTGTTGTGCTTTTAATACAACGGCAGAAGTTTTTCCGCTGCTGATAAAAGTTTTAAGACAATCATTAACATCACTGCTGTTAATAAAAGTTTCAAGATAATGTCTTCGTGATATCAAGCAATGGCTTCACGTTATAGTCGTATGAATCATGTCATTCTACTTTTCAGAAGTGAAATGCAGAACGCATTCCATATAGTGACTTCTTTCATTATATGTTTTATAATATATATATATATATATATATATTAATCATCATTAAAATGTCTGAAAAAATATTTTCCACTTTGATTTCATTTAATAATTTACGTATTTATCGTAAATATATATTTCCGATAAATTCTTAAAAAAATAAATGAAGATATTTTAAATAAAAGTTAATATTATGTATAGTGTCAACAAAAATTATACAGTCATTTTTTTATTTCTAGGTTCAGCATGGATATTCATAATATAGGAAGACGAGACGCGCTGGTCTGCAAACCTAATAATTCAATATACAGCTTCAAAAGAAGAGAATTAATATGTTCTGAATACTGTGAAGTTTAACAATGCTACTAATGGTTACATGTTTTGCATTTTGACATATTGCTTCTAACTGAATAACCATGGAGATCATAGTCGAGGACATCATAGAAGATTACGACAACATTACTTCTACGGAACCGGTAGAGTATCCTATGTCTACATTAGAAGCTATTTTAACAGCATTGGCATTAGCTTTCATTATTGTATCTACTATCTTCGGCAATGTATTAGTCATTATATCAGTGTTCACTTATCGTCCTCTAAGAAACGTTCAAAATATGTTTATTGTGTCTCTGGCAGTGGCAGATATTACGGTGGCTGTTCTTGTTATGCCTCTCAACGTAGCTTATACGATAATGGCTCAGTGGAAATTTGGATTACCTGTTTGCAAGATGTGGTTGACATGCGATGTCCTATGCTGCACAGCTTCCATCCTGAATCTCTCAGCTATTGCCTTGGATCGCTACTGGGCAATCCATGATCCCATCAACTATGCACGGAAGAGGACCTTGAAAAGAGTGCTCATGATGATCGTTGCTGTGTGGGTAGTTAGCATGCTCATTTCAGCACCTCCCCTCATTGGATGGAATGACTGGCCAGAAGAATTTACAGAAGATACTCCTTGTATGCTCACAGAAGAAAGGGGATATGTTATTTACTCAGCAAGTGGTTCATTTTATATCCCACTCCTCATCATGACAGTGGTTTATATAAAGATTTTTGAAGCAGCTAAACATCGAATACGGGTCAAAGCCAAAGCAGCCGCGAACTTAGCAGCAATGCGAAAAAGTCCAGATACAGCATCATCGACGATTCCATTAAAATCTATGCAATCCGAGATTAGCACAATTGCTGTCACCGATGATTCAACTTCTTCTTCGGCTGGAAACAAAAACTCCGACGAAAAAAATGAACCATCCACCTCTAAAGAAGGTGCGGCTATCGAAGTCATTGTTACAGAAGCTACTGAAAAAACTAAAATCGCAGCTTGTGCTGGCAGAACATTGGTTCCAGATGGCAATCCGAGACTAACTGCAACTGTTCGCCACTATATGAGAGAGAAACAGAAAATCTGTCTGCTCAAAGAAAGAAGAGCTGCTCGCGTCTTAGGAATTGTAATGGGCGTGTTTGTTTTGTGTTGGCTTCCTTTCTTCCTCATGTATGTTATCTTACCTTTCTGTGAGGACTGCTATGTTTCAAGCAGAGTTGTGAACTTTATCACATGGTTAGGTTATGTGAATTCAGCTCTAAATCCAGTAATTTACACAGTTTTCAATATGGATTTTAGAAGAGCTTTTGGTAATATACTTTGTAAGAAAGGTTAACTGATTTGATTCGTGGTTTTATAATGCAATAATAACGTCGCTGACTGAAACAGATATATTTGTGGAACACTTTCTCCAAATAATATTAAGTATATATCATTATGTGTATAATATAGACGTGAAGAAATGAAGTGATACAATATGTATGTGTCGTATGATTTATGATCTCTGTTGTATTATTCACGATTTTATTCATGAATGTTATTCAAAGTAGATGAAATGTACATTTCTAGCATAATATCTTAACATTATGATTTCATATTGAAATTAAAGTAATAATCAGATAATTTTCTTTTCTATTTTGTTGAAATATGAAATTACATTTAAGAACAACACATGAGAAACAGATATTTCTATATGTGTAATCACAGATTTAAAAATCAGCACAGTTTAATTACAAACAAGGTCCATATTTTTCATGAAAATGCACATTGACATCTATAACAAAATAAAAACAACCATCATATGATTATTTAATTATTATTAGTAATATTCTACCAAGAATTAGATTATTTCATATGTGTTTGAAACAATATATGTGTTGCATTTTATTGCTGATGTAAACCGGTCATTTCAGATTGTGTATACATATATTAAGACTTTCCGATACATATATGAATACATATATACACATATACATTCATATGCATACATATACGCATATATACATACATATGCATACATTCATATATACATATATATGTATACATATGTATACATATATATGTATACATACATATATACATATATATGTATATATATATATATATTATAAAAAGAAAACTCTCCATATTACATCTCCAAGCAACGGAAATTCAATTTAAAAACATAATTGAAAAGGTATTTTTCAGAATTTAAAAAGATTATAGAATTTTCATTCCTCCTTGATTTAAACACAGTTAAGGAAAAACTAAATCGCAAAAATGACAAAATCAAAAGTAAACTTTTAAAGTATTGAAAAACCAGTTATTGTTATTGATAGCAGATTAATCGACTTATCAAGGAGATAAAACAATCTACGATCAATTAACAGTAACTAAAATAAGAAAGAGTGCTTCATCTTACTTCCAAGTAAGTATCAAATTGTTTGCTGGATTCAAATCACTAACTGATACTCAATCAAAATAAAGATATTAGTCACTAAACCAAAAGAATGCTGTTAAAAAGCAAATAATCTTTAAGATCAAAATTTTGTCACTAAGAACACAATTAATCTGAACGAGACGCTTACTTTAGAAGACATATCCCCTACACTCTCTTTTCATATACAAAAGTAAAAACAAAAGTAGATTCAAGAACAAATTTTTAAAAATCATAAGAAGCTTAAAAGTAATAATCCAAAAAATTAAAGTTATAAACTGTAATAAAAACGAAATTTAAAAATCAAACTAGTAAGCAAAAATTAACCAACTTGACTTAAAATTTTAAAAACCAAATGACTGGAATGCAAGTACGTAGTAAGAGATGGAAGCAAAGGGTTGTCGTAATAAGTAGTTTTCTATTGAAGAACGTTTAGCCTAAATTGGCGACAAAACTACAAAGTTTCTTCGAGATATAATACACAGAGAGCTGGCTATATATATATAATAGAAAGAAATTAACATTAAAAGCAAGCAGCAACAAAAATAGAAAAACAAAATAAGAATAATGAGGTCAAAATTCAAGTGAAACTGAAATAAATGAAATTCAACTATCAGAGTTAAAAATCATTAAAAATAAAAACAGGTTTCACAGTTATCACGAGGAGCTTCATCGGTGGTTGTCAGTATCAAAGTCTTCGCAAGAAATGTAAAAACATAGCCTGTTTATGAGCTATTCAATGAATAATTTTGTAAGAGTAAAAATTAAATAAATTTTAAAAAAAATCTAATGGACTTCAAATTTTAAATTACGCCCAAAGGGGCGTGTTTTTTAACATTTTGTGTGTTACCTGTATTTATTATATATCATGTTCTTCGCACTTAAACCATAAAATTCAGTTCAAGAAAAATATCGCAAAACAATCTTAAAATGAGCTTATCATTAGAATTTCCGATGCACAGTCTCACGCTCTGGAAATAATTTTTTTTATGCACAACGTTGTCATTGCTCGCTTTGAAATCCTTGAGTTTATAAATCAAAAATTCGTTAAACTTTTACAAAATATGAAATCAATAATAAAACAAATTCCAAATTTCAAATTTAGGCTTCCAGATACCCATATTCGGGTGGAAACGTTCAACATTCAAAATTGGATGGCTCTAGGTACCTTTGTTTTATCACAATGGGAGAAACATACATACATTTATGCTGCTTCCTCATTATTTAATTTCTTTAAATATAATGCAGGGCGATAATATTTGGTGCCAACAATTGTGAAATGAAAAGTGAAACAACTGTTTTAGTGAATCAGAGCAAAATACTAAAACGAAATTAATAGTCCTTCTAGGCAAATTGCTGCTATAGACTAAAAACTTCAAAAAAAAAAAAAAAAGATTAAACTGTTCATCAGTTGCTCAGTGTCTACAGACTATGAGTGAAAATCTTATCATTTGACCTAAATCCACTATCAGCGTAGAAAAATAGAAATACCAAAATAAAAAAAAAGTGGCCAGAAAGTGATTAAATTCGGTAAACGGAGAGAGAGAGACAGAAACGACAATAAATAATCTTTATTTCGAAATGATATGTTTACATAGAGTTACAACAGCGTCGTCTCAGTAGGTTGTAGGACCAACTTTGAACGGCCATACGCGAAATAAGACATCTAGGTACAGAGTCAATACGGGAAGAACACGGAAGAAAATACAATAAATATAAAAAATAAAGAACATTTATAATATGAATGTAAAAAAAAAATCAGAAACTTTCGTTGAACGTAGAAACAGGCTTTGATTTCTACATTTCTCGGAAAGCCAATACCCCCTATTAAGATATCGCGAGAAATGTACGAGCTCTTTTTTAGACTTTGTATCACCTTTTTATAGACTTCTACTTCTAACTTTGACTTGTTTCAATTTTCTGACATGGTTATATATTAATTTGACCTGTTCTTACTTTTATTATTTATTTTTATAGTTGTTGTTTCAATTGCATATAAATTTAAAATTAAGTTTATACATTTATAACTTTCTCATCCTTCTATTTACCGCTAAATTACTGCAGTTTAACCGCGTATTGTTTAGTTACCGATTTGCCGAACTTATTGCTTTCATATTTCAATTTTAGTATATATATGTTATTATTGTAAGAATATATTTTTTCATTTATTTTCAGGGTAGAATATATTTTTTCATTTGGAAACTTTTATTACTCTATTATAGATTTTAAGAACCAACTCTTCTTTGTATTTTTTAATTTGTTTAATATTTTATTTTTTTAATATATATACTTTTAGATCAAATTTTTGTTTAATATTTTTTATATGTTGAATTTTTTCTGTTTTACATGGTTTTTCGTCTTTGTGCATTTAAATTGAAAATTATTATGAATTTTTAATCTTTTATGCTTGTTTATGATTGATGTTATATATATATTGTTTTTAATTTTAAACCGCTCTGTAAAATTTTATAATTTTTTACATGTATTGGGTCGCCTATACTTGTATGTTTTGTGTTCGGACCCCGTCTGCTCAAGATCATATTTTTATGCTTTTTTAAATTTGTTTATAATTTTGGAACATTTTCATACTGCTTACTTTGGCCATTATAGGTTGAGTTGTTAAAAAGATTAATTTGATTATTTTTTACAGATTATTTTAAGTTTGAAACTTTAATTTGTATCTTTATCGGTTCAGAAACAGACTGACTGATTTATTTAATTTTCTTTGTTGCACAAAATCTCCACTGATGATGCAGCGAAAGTTAAAAATTTCTAATTTCTTTTTGGGTTTTGGCATATTTTGCCCCTTTTCCTTGCAGTTTCCGACTGTGCTTCTGGTTTTTCGTTTATGCTTATGGTTTACTCGATTGAATATGAGATGAATTTAAACATATAATTTAATTTATTTTGCTATGTTACCAGCACTTGCAGCTTATTTCGTCATGAAATTAGAATAGGTTTCAAAATCCTTTATATTGTAATTATTTATTTACAATATATATATATATATAACAAAAACATGTACAAGATAAATTATAATTTAAATAAGCAACAGCTTCTTAATTTAATTTTAATTAAATTAAATTTAACTCTCCTTACATTAAATTTAATTTCCACTCTTTATTCAAAAAACTGTAATCTCTTTTTACACTGCGTTCATTTCGAGACTAATGTCTGTCATACGACTCTTAGTACTGGTAATGATTATTATCAGTCAATAACAATGTAACACTGTTGATGTAAATGGAACTAAAACTCAAAGCACCAACAATGATTTTACCTGGTTTGTTGCTTGCTACTCTCCTTTTACTGCAAAGCTATCAAAAATGTAAACATATTGAGATAGACACAATTAATGTGCTAAGTTGTTGGTGGCCGCAATGTGTGTACGCATATGAAACTAAAGACTTAATCTGCTTCGATTAACATTTTTTTATTCATTATGGAGCAAAATTCTAAGCAATCAAAATTCTTGTTGTTTATTACAGATTCAACGTTCTATGTTCTCTATTATCTACGGGTTATACCATCAATATTACAAAATATTTTTCATTATACACACGCACATATCTAGTCTTGAAAAATAACTAGCAAAAAAAGAAAATAATAAACGTTTAATTGAAAACTTCCTACGCTCGAGCTGCAAAAGGTTGATTTAAAAGCAAAGAGAAGGTAAAAAAAGAAATTTTTTTTAAAAGCTTATCCTGTCTGAAAAAAAATGTGTACAGCATTTAATTTGTCAACGTTGAATGGAATGTATACTATATATATATGTAAAAAATAAAGAATATGTATCATATAAAATTAGCAGCTTAAATTAATTTTTCATCTCTAGTCTAGAAATAATCACTCTGCACTGCATCCTTTCGAGATTAATTCATGTCATATGACTCTTACATAATTCTGATGATTTAAATCAGACTAAAACTCAAACAGTCAATAGTAATTTTACAGCAGTGTTAATTATCCCATCAAAATGTATTGAGAACTAAAACTAACTCAGTCTGAATTAATATTTCACCCTGAACATAACGCAGTTACGTTCTACGCTTTGGCATAGCTGAACTGCAGTTTCTCTGCTCCTTCATTTTTACTGCAAATTTATCAAACATGTAAACGTTTTGGAACCTGCATAAGTAATGTGCAAAATTGTTTGTGGCTGCAACATGTTTACTGAAATAAAAGATGAATTAAACCTACCTCGACTGCCAAATTTTTTATTCATTGTGGAATTTCAATATCTCTAACCCATCAAAATTCTCTCTGTTTATTACGGAATTAAACGCATGCGTTCTCCTACGAATCTACTACATATATATATTATTAGAAAATGTTTTCGCATACCATCTCAAAAAAACAGAAATAGTTAAAGCGATAAATTACTGGAATAAATTTTAGTCAGTATTTTAAAGCGATGAATTATTGGAATAAATTGTAGTCAGTTATTTAAAGCGATGAATTATTGGAATAAATTGTAGTCAGTTATTTAAAGCGATGAATTATTGGAATAAATTGTAGTCAGTTATTTAAAGAGATGAATTATTGGAATAAATTGTAGTCAGTTATTTAAAGCGATGAATTATTGGAATAAATTGTAGTCAGTAATTTAAGCAGTATTTTAAGTCAGTACTTTAATTCAGTATATATGTATATGTATATGAGATATAAAATACGTAAATCAAAATTGCAATTTAAATTAGCAATAGCCCCGTAATTTTTTGTTTTAATTTGTGCACCTCCCTTGCACGTTCTAAAGTAGAAATCGGTAGAAGTTAAAATTTTATTGCACTCAGGTTTTTCAAAATTAACCCCTTTTATACTTTCTTATATAATTCTGCAATGAGGATATGTCTTGACTACTCAGATTAAAGAAACTTATGACTATTTATCTTAAGCTTTGTTTAATACGTACTCACTTCCGCTTTTCCTTTGCTGTTGCTAACACGCGTCACTCGCCGCTGTTCTTCGTGCATTGTCTAAGATGTAAATTTGAAAGCATGTTATGAAGACTGAATGCATATTGCGTCCATGATAGTATGTGTACCTGATTATGCAACTCAAGACTTACTTTATCAAAAAAATAAAACTATCTCTTTGCCTTCGCTCTCGTCTGTCTTTAAATATCATATTTGCATCTAGCAGAAAGATCTTTGCCGGGTTGTTACTACGCCATCATCTCCAATCCATTGTAGCTATCGTCCAATCATCAAGATATTTACATATTATGTTACAGATTTTAGTCAACATGATTAGAAACCTCTATTCATTAAAGAATAACCTCCAATGATTAATCGAATCCTTAGCTAAAACAGCAAATAATGAAAACATTTCAAAATAGTTCAAATCGTCATATAAATGGTAAGAAGCACTTAAACACACCAGCTAGTCAACGAACTTATATGAGTAATTAAATTATTCCAAAACTTCAATGTGCTCATCAACAACCAAATTAAGCACATAGATTGAATCTACAAGCAATGAACGTCTAGGTATGATGAACATGCAATAGCAGCCAAAGTAGACATTGGCATAAGACAGTGACGCCGCCAGCAGTGGCAAAGCTTGTGATGTCGCTTGCTCCAGACAACAGAAGCACCTCTACACCAAAACGGCACCGTGGGTCCCAGGAAGGCTTTACTAATCTGGATAGCTAGCGTAAGGGGCCTATACCTACTTACCCAGGGTAAATAATAGGTGGCCCCCTACACTTATACCTAACATAACCTAACCTAACCTAACCTCTGAAGAGAAATTCCATTACATATGTATGTATGTATGCATATATGCATGCACGTATATAAGTTAAAATCCTTGTTACATTATTTAACATATCAATAAATAACAATGTTAAAATTTGCAAACGAAAAATTTAATTAACTAACAGAAAAAAGCGAAACTCCAAGTGAACTAACACAATTTCTTAACTTTCTATGAAATTCTCTTCTTGCTTGCTCTGCTGCTAGCAAGTAATCTGTAGCTTATTTTTCTTATTTCAAATATATTATAAAAATTAGGAAAATAAAGATATAATAGTTTAAGAAAGGGCCTGCAGTTTCGGCAAATTGAACTACATTATCTCAAAAATATGAAGTTCTAAAAAAATCTCAAACATTTTCAAATGCAATTGTATCTCAAAAATGTTCAATTGCGTATGACTGCTACTACAGTTGTATGCACCGAAGTATGTTGTCATCACACTTCTAAGTCGTTCACAGCAAAACTTTCCATTATACATAGTATATGCAGCCAAAGTATCTGATGGAGTAATTCAAAATCCGACCTCAAATGTCATTGATGTTTGAAATAATATCGTAGTAGAAATAACAGTAATAACAAATTACTTATATAATAATTATGGTAACAAATAATAATAAGTAGAATAACAAGTCATAATAAAATAACAAATTCTTAAAAATAATGCCCACAAGAACAGCAGTAACATTCACAAGAAGAACAGCTAATAAAAAGAGCTAAAAAGCTATACTCATACATTTCTCTTTATATACACTCTTAGACAAAAAAACGACCCAGCACGACGCATTGAGAAGATATAAAGCAAATTGGACACCAATTGATATGCACACAGGTTTCGACGGAAAATGCAAAATTTTATGTTTTGGCTGCCAATGAATGAACGCTTGTCGCTACAGCGCATCTGATCTGCGCAACTGGCAGGATATTTAAGAGGAGAAATAATTTTTCCAGGTCATAAATTCTTCACGAATTTCATTCCGTGTACTCTGGTAGACAGTAACTATGCTTCGCATACAGGTGCGCGAACGATATGGGCAGATGCCAGAATTTGAGAGAGGTTGTGTAGTTGGGCTCAAAGAAGCCGGTTGGTATTATCAGCAAATAGCTCCACATTTGAGCAGAAGCGATGCCACTATTAAACGATGTTGGCAGGAATGGGTGAACCATGGCCGCACACCGCGTCAAGAAGGAAGCGGTAGGCCTAGATGAACGACAGAACGTGAAGGCCGAGCTATCATCAGAGCAGCACTCACAGCCACAGATGCATCATTATCATCGATTGTACGTGCAACTAGTGCTTCAGTGACCGCAAGAACCATTCATAGACGGCTCACAGAAAGGGGGCTGAGGTCACGGCCCCCCTTGCGCCGACTACCGTTGACCTCTGTACAACGTCAAGCCCGTTTGCACTGGTGTCGGCCTCATTCGCACTGGAATGTCATTGACTGGAGTAGAATAGTGTTCAGTGATGAGTCCTGCTTTGAACTGAGCCCCGATGACCAGCGAAGGCGAGTCTGGAGACGCCCCGGACAAGCGGTGTGATACCAACCTGACTGTGTTCCGGCAGACAGGCCGACAACCAGGAGTGATGGTCTGGGGTGCCATTTTATTTTATAGTAGGACACCTTTGGTTGTCATCAGTCGCAACCTTACAGCACAGCGGTACCTCGACGAAGTTCTAAGGCCTGTTAGGTTGCCCTTCATGTCACGCCGCCATGGGCTAACATTTCAGTAGGATAATGCCCGCTCCCACACTGCCCATGTTTCTACTGCTTGCCGTAATGCTTGCCGAACATTAGTTTGGCCAGCAAGGTCGCCGGATCGCTCTCCTATTGATCACGTTTGGAGCATTATGGGCGGGGCCTCCAACCAGCTCGGGATGCTGACGATCTAACGAGACAGTTGGACAGAATTTGGCACGATATCCCTCAGGAGGACTTCCGCAACCTCTATCAATCGATGCCAAGCCGAATAACCACTTGCATAAGGGCCGGAGGTTGACAAACGCGTTACTGACTTTTTTATTTTGTGAACTTCAATAAATCATCCAATTTTTCTCAAACTGTAATCATTTGTTTTTCTATACATGTACATCACTTCTACCGATTTTCGTCCCATTCGCATAACTCCTTCTTGGTGCGTCATTTTTTTTGTCTAAGAGTGTAAATGCAATATAAACTGGATAAAGATTTCAAGATCGTATTGAAAATAAAGAGTAAAACTTCAATAAAGAATCTTACACTGAACTGCTTCTCAGTTGCCCAACCTCGACAGACTGCAAGTGAAAAAAATTACCACTCGGCCTAAACCCAACGTAAGCATAGGAAAAAAGGAACAGGAAAAATCGGAACGAGCACCAGAACTTCGCCTATGGATTTTTAGGTATTGCTCGAAGTACTATTCTACTAGGCCAACACCCGGGCACATGCGAGCACACGCACATAGCCATCTCGGGGAGCATAGCAGTCTGCCTATCGGTCCAACAAAACCAGCCTAGCAAGAAATCCTCCCCACAGTGTGCAATGTTCTGACATTTCTCCTAATCGTCGGTCCCACCATGTTGCCTGTCTCAATTATACATTCTGCGTTTCTTTATAGAAAATTCCATTTATTTCATTTTGAAATACCGATTGGTATTTTGAGATGCTTTGTATATTTATATTTCAATGTAAATAAGTACACTCTCTTCTTCGTTTCATGGAGGATCATATTGAATGCATGTATAAATATTTCAGTTCATTAATTTTGGCACATTTCTATTTTGTCATATACCATGAGCTGAATCACAGTTTTCGAAATTTTTTGTCTTGATTGCTTCATACTCAGGATTTCGTATTGATTGACCGTCTGGCTTTGCAATGCTTTTCCTTCGTGAACCGACAGCTAAATATAGTATGATGTTAACCTAAATACATAATGTTTACTACATATGCGAACATCCGTTTCGCTTCGATTTTGCGTAAGCGAGTATGTGGAAAAAGTCCTCATACCGTTATAAATAGATTTATCAAAATATTATATGAGATGTGGTTATAAAAGGGAGACTTACACATTTTGCATTAAATGTTTTCTTTCTGTGCTCCATCCATTCCTTTTTCCACATTTCAGATATTACACTCATGTCCATAAATTAAGAATAATTCGGACTCACGCGGAAATCGAACTCTAATAAAAATATATCACCTGTAAAATCACTACAGACATGTTCAAGAATCATATGCAAATTTCAGGAAGTAACCAGATGACACCGATGGTACGTCACAGTGACGAGAGTGTAAGAGAGTGATATATAAGGAATACAGGCAAAGAAGTAAAATTTGTTCGCAGGCGCTTTATAAGCCTTTCAGTGCAATAACCGAATAGTTATGACACAAAGGACGCATTTGGATGATTTTTTACGTGGTAGAATTATCGGCCGTTTGGAATGTGAGCGTACCCTACTGGAAGTATCAGACGAACTTGGAATTGTCTACAGTGTCATCTCCAGGCTTTGGCAACAATTCCAAGATGATGGTAATGTGGGTAGAAGTTACAGCACAGGTCGCCCCAGATTTACAACGCCGAATGAAGACCGGTATTTGGCAGTTACTGCCAAAAGAAACAGGCAGAGCACAGTCTCAGACCTGTCTCGTCAGCTCTCTTCAGCCACTGGTACGACAATTTCAAGGCAGACCGTGTACAGACGCTTAGGGCAGATTGGTCTATGTGCTCGTAGACCTGTCAGATGCGTTCCACTTACAGCAACTCACTGTCGCCTGCGGTTAGCCCGGAGTAGAGAGCATGCATTGTGGACACCGCAACAGTGGGCTTGTGTGATGTTTACCGACGAGTCCAGGTTTAGCTTGTAGTCTGATTCTCGCCGAACTTTTATATGGAGAGCTCCAGATACCCGTTCCCACCAAGAAAACATCATTGCACGACACCGTTACGGTGGTGCAGGAGTGCTCGTTTGGGGTGAAATTATTCTGGGTTCCACAACTGGCCTGCATGTTCAAATTGGAACCATAACAAGCCAAATCTATCGGGACATCATTCTGGAACAACATGTACGTTTGTTTCGGGGCGCCATGGGCGCACAATTTGTGTTTATGGATGACAACGCCCGTCCTCACCGTGCAATTATTGTAAGCGAATGCCTTCAATCGGAGGATATCACCCGTATGGACTGGCCAGCATTCTCACCGGACTTGAATTCAGTAGAGCACGTGTGGGACATGCTTGGCCGACGAGTTGCAGCCCGTCAACCTCCTCCTACATATCTACCGGAACTTGGGAGAGCATTGCTTTTTGAGCGGTGTAATATCGTACGGACTGTATTGCATCGTCTGGGAGACATACAATGTATTAACAATCATACCAACCATGTAATATTGTTTTTATGTAAATAGGTTTTTTATTGTAATTTGCTCCAGGGAGAAAAAACCACTATTTTTTTAATAATATCAAACATATAGCATCTTTTTTTGTTCTTTACCTTTTGTTTAATAAATAAGCTTTACAAATAAGTCAAATTTGTTTTGCTTCTAACTCTTTCTTTGCCTGATTTTGCATTATCCTTAATTTATGGACATGAGTGTAGTTTTCTTAAGGGCTTCTTGATATGTATTCTTGAAAGTAGTATTTCTAAAGTAAGCAGTGATTCATTCTGTTCTTTGGGAAGAGTGTTGTTGCGTAGCGAAATTCAGTTAATTAAGTAATTAATGAGTTATCAAAATTTAATTTTTCATATTCCAAATTTATGCCACACAACGTGTGTTTTACTTAATTTCTGTGTAATTTTGTTTTACCTTTATTGGGATTTTCTTATTTAAGTAAGTACATTCTTAGCTTTCGTTATTCGCGAAACTTGTTAAAGGCAGACAATAGAACCTTGTGTATTTTCCACGTAATATTTGAATATAAAAATACTTCATTTGTGTTCACATATACTACTAGAAGATTTATATTACTAGAAGCAGAAAAATTTAAATTTTCAATTTGAGACTTCTTTCGAATCTATAGCTAAATTAGTTTTTGAGTTACGGTAGTTTATTTAATTATTTTTTGCACTTTCGTGGGTTTTCAAAGGAAAGGGAGTATGAAATATGTTCCAAGTGCGATTTTAGCTGCATTTTTCCCACTTATAAGAGCATTTCCGGCGAGGAAGTGAAGGTTTGCGATCAGCTGATTATTATGCCTTCAGATGAGGATTTATTTCTGTAATCTGCAACTGCCTCAATCACTGCTTAACTGTCGGAAAAGATGGTAATTAAATTTACGTTCCGATGCCTTGCCCAAGTAATTGTTGGTTTTATAGCTCTCAATTAGACTTAGAATACGCTGTTTTATTCACGGAAGTTATCTTCCCGGGTTTCTTCTTAAGAAAATAGAAATGCAAGTACGGAGTAGAACAGAAGCCGCTGGAGTATGTCCTTGCCCTGATATTAACATTACAAGGATAACTGCCAACCTCGCGGATTCAATCTGTTTCTAATACAAGTTATATTAGAACAAAGAACGTTAAAATATATTTTCTCCCTTCTTCCAGCATACCTTCGTGGTGTAACGGTGGCACACTCGGCGTGTATTTGAGAAGTCCAGACTCGAATCTCAACCAGGGCATTGCTCATTTTTCAAGTCTACAGTTTCAAAATAACCTAACAGCTCTACAAGTGGCGCCCGACCTAAACAGAGATAGACAATAATTTGTCAGCACCAAGATTTTGCGATTGAGTTCCCTAATCCCCAGTAACCCTTCAAAGCGGGCGTATATAAGGTATTTTCTCCCTCCTTCCAACATGCCTTCGTAATGTAACGATAGCACACTTGGCGCGTATTCGAGAGGTCTAGGTTCGAGACTGCTCATTTTTTATGTTTTCTACTTCAAAATAACCTTATGATTCTACAACATATTATAGTAAACTCTTGTCGAACATGGGGATTGTGTCATCAATATATTGCGCGTACGATAAAATAGCATTTCGCAGTGTTAACATTCTATGGGGAAATATATATATTAGGAGAGATTAAAAAACATATATGCAAACAAACCTAAATATTGCTGAAACTCAAAGAAAAAGGAAACAAATGTTAATTGAAAGCATTTATATTACTTTTTTATAAGTAGGTGATGGAATTTTTTTTTGGCGGTTTTTACTTGGGACGGTAACAGATGTAACTCTTTAAATACTTATTTTTCAGGGCTTAACAAAATGTCCTTCTCTCTCTTCATTTGGGTCAATCTCCATTGCGAAGTAGACAATTTTGTATACTTATTAATAATTCGTTTAATTTCTTGTAATAAGGAAGCTTTATCGTCTTTTTCATTATAACTGCTTTCACTGTGGGCTGGTGCTATAAGATCATCCAATTCTTTATTCATCATTCCTAGTCTAATTTATTGATTTCTTTTTTTCCGCATCTGGAAACTCATTCACCGCCAATTGCTTTTGGAATATGTAAGAATTCAGGTCTTTTTTCTTTTCTCAATCGTTCCCCCGATGGCCCTCCTGGGAAATGTGATCAAGACTCATTCCTGTTAGAAACACTTTAGGAGGTGACTGCGCAGGAGCCTAACCTATCCTGCTCAATTACCCTCAGATATCCCCTCAATATCCGTCATATATTGTAATATTAATATTTTAAATTATTCTTTATTGGAAAGTGTGTTCTTTTTAAAAAAATATTGTGATAATTATCAGCAGTTTATTCATGACTACTTTATATTTGTTATTTTCTTACTGTAACCCAGTCTTTCGGAAATTAAATTACCGGCATAACATTTCCCTTTCGATTTTCCAACTATGAAATGAGTTTAAAGAAAGGGAGAAGTAACGCGAAAAAATGCGGTATAGTGAAAATGAGAAATAAAAAAATGCATCAAATCTTGTTAAAATTTTCAGATTTCTTTTCGTGTGTTACCTAGTGATTGTCTTCAGGTAAATGTTTTAACTATATTGAAAATGATGTGTTTCAATTATTTTAAATTTTTTGGATTTTATTTTGATCTCATTCTCAAACATTGCGTATACACTGCAATAAGTATGTATTAAGAAAGAAACAATTCTCATTTATAGTTAAAGAACTGGAAATTTCTTAAAGAAAGCTCGAAAAGATAAATAAAAATTCTCCTTAATGATGAAATTTATTTGTTGACGCTATTATTAAAAAGCTTTATACTTCAGTGTTTGAATTCATGGACACAAAATATATCTTAGGCTGTAAGGATTTGTTGCGTATATTTCCCGGAAAAATGATTTAAACTTTGTAATGTTTCCACAAATATAACATTTTACTTCAAAGAATCCGTGCTACTTGTAAAATATTGCTTTTATGTCGTTTGCTGTAACATTTTTTCAACATTCATTTGAACAAAACAAAAAAACAGTAATAATGCAAAATACTAGCTCTTGAAAAAAAACGTTTTATCGATTGACGAATAACTTCCTCGGAATCATAATATCAAACTTTAGTTTTCAATAATTATCAACACAACGTTTCTGTCCTGGGAAAACCATTCGATCAGTAAACGTAACTGCCTATTTTTTCATGTTAGCAAAACGTCATTTTTTTTATTGTAGTACTTTCGATCTTCAGTTCTGGGCCAGAATGTTTCTCTTGTCCATTCTTTTTTTTCCCTTTATTTTTCTTCTACTTTTTTCCCTCCCTAGCAACATCACTCTTGTTCTTATCCTCAACGGCAAGTGAGAAGCATTAAGGAACCGAATGGGAACTGATTTATAGCCCAGATGACATTTTTTGTCATAAAAGCAATTGCTTATAACTCAAAAGAGTGAATGATGAGGATAAAATTAGTCTGTACATATAATGGCTTATATTATTCTTGACTATGTGTAACTGCATCATTATCAGTTGTTTTACTTGTCTGTTTTAGACTTTTGAAAGTTGACGGGAAATTTTGATATTTTTATTCCTAGTGGATTACAGAAAAGAAATGAAGTATGGATTTCCAAACTTTGCCTTCAGCTTTTGCATTAACTTCAACCTAATAAAAATAATTTTCAAACAGCAGTGATATACGTTTGAGCTACGTTATTAAAAAATTCAGCGTTTTCTCGAATATTGGGGTTAATTCCGTGTAAGCTGGCTGCGGAAAATTAAACTGCACGGATAATTTAAACTATTAATTTTCATGCACATTGTCTGAGTGATTCCTTTAAAAAATCAACAATTTTACTTTTTGAAGAACTTTTAAGTTTTTACCGAATCTCACTGCAGACATCTGGAAGAGATATTTTATCAGTGTGTAAGGTTTATCCTAATTTTATTAACAGTTATTTTAAGTTATGCAACTTTCCTATCTATTCTAATTTCAGCTTACAATTTCCTACAAGAATGTAATTTCAGAAGTGCAGTGAATGCAAATGAGTAAGAGTCGATGTTTCGCTGACTTCGCGAGACAGAGTCTGATTTTCCTGACTAGCGCGCGTTTGTTTCGTGGCTACGTTCTCTCTTAGATACTACACTCGGCCATACTTTAGGTCCTTGATTGGTTTCGCCGATTTAATTAATATTTATGAGCCAACTACTTAGAATCCTAATAGCTTCGCTATATCTTTCAGATAGCTTTAGTTATGGTTAGTTTAGTTTAATTTCATAATTATTTAAGTTCAAGCCCAAGTTGAGGTTTTGCTGTATACTCCGCGTTAGGAGTTGATTGTAATTATTCTGAGAAATAAAGGGTAGCTGATCCTTTTTAAGTCTTATCTGTTTATTCTCACACTTAAGCGATTATTCGCTTGTTAGTGCTTGTAGGGTTCTGAGATTGAACATTGAATTAAATAAAGTAAAACCCCATATTTGGTGCCCGAACTCCTTCTTAACGAACCATGCGGCTATGTAGTGAAGATTTCTCGTTGACCCCTCCCACCTTTCAGTTCCCTCAGCCACAAGCAAACCTCATGGAGGGATTCGGATTTATCGTGGAAATTGTGATGCGATGAGTGGCGATGAAGCCAACAGCAACTTTTGATGGAAGAGATTCTGTAATGACCTCCCTGGAGCAACTGGATCTACACTTCACATTATATCCTGTCAACTAGCAGGAAAGAATTATCATCGCTATGGCGAATTTAAAAGGTCAAGCCCTCAGCTGGTAGAAGAATATTAGCAAGAGTTTGTTGGGGGATCTAGGATTCGAAACGTGCACTTGGGAAAATTTTAAAAATTCGCTATTGACAGTATTCCCAATGGTGAGAAACCGCGCAAGACTGGAATCAGAATTATTCAATAAATATCAAAGTAATGTTGACGAGTTAACGAACTCGCATCTTAAGAAAGTTCCATATTGTCAAATTATTATATGGAAAAAAGACCCACAAGGAAATCATTGAAATAATATTGCCGCGATTGATTCCGTCAATTTAGGACTTCCTTGAAGTTAGAAATCCGCAGGCGCCGGAAAGATGATTCGAACCAGCTGTCAAATTTTAGAGTTGTCGAACTGCCGAAAACGCGCGTGCGAACAACGTTACGCAGTATTCAAGGTCTCATGCACAAACGAAACCTCAAGGTCAGCAGAACTCCTATCGGCAAGAGGGGAAGGTAGCAAAGCCGGATAAGAAAGAAGCTGGTCAGACCAAAGCGTGGAAAATAAAAAGCAGCATAACCAAGTAGTTAAAAAGAAAAGTTAAAACTAGCCACGGTGACTGTTAAAACTAGCCAAGGAGGGCGAAGTCACCATTTGAGAAGGTAAATCCCTTAGAAATCAAACTGAATAAGGTAGTCGTACAAAATTTGGCCTTACGAGAGATGCATATATTACTAAACGACGTCCCTATGACCGCCCTACTTTATACCGTAGCTCAATGCAGCTTCCTGTCGCAGGATTTTTAAAAAGCATTTTCGTCGTGATAGACTGTTTAACACAACGATACAACGGGTGATTGCTGCCCAAGGCAAGCAATGTGTCTGCTTCGGAAAAGTGGGGCTGCATGTTCGAATAAAAAACGGGGTCCAGAAAAAAAACTTTTCGTTGTAAAGAATTTGTTAACCGCAGTCTTATTGGGGGTTGATTTCTTACGCGCAGCTAGTGCAAAAATTAATTTTAAAGATTTTACCTTACAGGTCAAGATGGACAAAATTGAAGAAGAAAAAGAAAGGAGTCTTGGAGGTGAATCTTTTGCCAGATTGCCTGGTAGTGAGCCTCCACTTCGTTTAAAACCTTATAAATATGACCGGGTGAAGGAATACATTCTCGAGCAACACGTTAAGAAAATGCTCGAGGATAAGATAATTACGCCAAGTACCAGCCCCTATGCTAGTCCTGTAATTTTATGTAGAAAGAAGAATGGACTGCCACACGAAGATCCGAACGCATGGAGATTGGCTTTTAATTACCGAAATTTAAACAGCATAACGAAATACCCTACATATCCTCTCCCGATAATAGATGAAATTATAAGAAAAATTCGGTCGACTAAATATATGACCACTTTAGACCTGACGTCAAGTTAATTTCAAATTGCAGTAAACCAGAAGATGTCGAAAAAACAGCTTTTATTACAAAGTCAGGCGTGTATGCCTTTTTGAGAATGCCGTTTAGCTTAAGCGGAGCTCCGGCTACATTTCAAAAAGTTAGGGATATCGTTTTAAGGCCAGTCTTCGTCAAAAGTACAGTCATCTATCTCGATGATATTATTGTGACAAGTGGAACTCTAGAAGAACACATGAAACACTTAGAGGAAGTTTTTACATTGCTAAATGTAGCCGGCATGAAACTTAATCCAGAAGAGTGCAAATTTGCTGCCAAGGAATTGAGGTACCTAGGCTATAAAAACGGCATTGAAACTGACAACTCTAAAGTTTTAGCGATTAAAAGTTATCAACCGCCAAATACGGCCAAGAAATTATCATCTTTTCTGGGAATGTGTTCCTATTATACAGTATTCATAAAAGATTTTGGAAAGGTAGTTGAACCCTTGTTCATTCTTAAACGAAAAAGACAAGATTCACATGGACAACGAGGCGAACACGGGGTTTGAAGAATTGAAACATGCCTTAATTAACGCCTCTTTCGCCCCTTTTCTTAAATTCCAGCAAGGGGATCAAAATTTAGAAACTGCAGCAGACGCGTTAGACTACGCAGTTGTCGCAGTTCTTTCCCCAATATGGGCAGCCAATAACTTTTTTTAGCAAGTCGTTTAATAAAACCCAACTAAACTACACTGCGATTGAGCGGGAAACCGACGCGGTCATATTAGCGGCTCAAAAATTCCGCGTGTACTTCGGTAGTGCCCCGATAATTGTGTATTCAGATCACGCGGCTGTTGGTCGCCTAGACTCCTGTAAAAATCTTTCGCCCCGACTCATACGCTGGATACCGAAACTGCAAGAGTTTAATTTAATAATAAAATACACGCCGGAAAAAGAATATGTAGTTGGGGATGCTCTGTCAAGAGTAAAGATCGATGAAGACGGAAATGCAATTAAATGTACGTCGCTAACTACGAAAATAATTGAATCCCGTGAATAATAATTGCCGTATTAAAAACGGATCCAGAATTTAAAGACATTTACGCTTATCTGGAAGATCCCGAAAATTTTGAACATGTAGACTTAACGGTTATTCGCAAAAGGGCGGCCCATTATAAAGTTATCGATAAATTGCTGTTCTACATGAAAACAACCAACGATAATCAAGAATTGCGGCCTATAGTTCCAATGAGTCTATGCTTAAGTATTCTGGAGGAGCTCTATGACTCGAAATTAGGAGCCCATCTCGGGGTAGGAAAATCGTGCGTTCCGCGAAGCGGTGTATTTTCCGCAGTTGTGCAAAGTTGTGACGGCGTATGCCAGGTGATGTCACTTGTGTCAATTAATTAACGACGTTAATTACAACCCGGCCGCGTACTTAAATAGCATTAAAACCACTTTCCCAAATGAATTGGTTGGCATTGATTTGCTTGATACCTACTCTGGAACAAAAATTAATAAAAATAGATACTTGTTAACCATTGTGGATCATTTCTCAAAATGGGTGGAAATAATTTCTCTTAAACGAGCTTAAAAATAGTAGCAGATTCCTTTCTAAATAAATATATCTTATAATACGGGGCCCCAGTAAAAGTAATATCAGATAATGGTAGGCAATTCGCAATTAATTTATTTGAAAATCTGTGTACAGGCCTTGCCATATGCCATCTAAAAATGGTACCTTACACACTGACTATCAATAAGTATTTGGACACCTATGAAAATGATGATATCTGCGGTCCTATGGTACGTCACGGACTCCGCGATATATATCGTGTAGGAAACAGCATCGGCTTTAGTCGCATGCAAGATACCTCACAGTTCGGAGCTCTCTGACTTCGAGAAAGGTATAATTATCGGGTATCACAAATGTGGCCGGACCTTAAGGGACATATCTAGCGATCTGAAGTACCCAAAATTGACAGTGGCCTATGTGATTAAGAAGTGGAAGGTGAGCGGTGATTGTCGGAATGTGCCCCGAGTCGGCAGACCAACGAAACTGGGAGATAGAGACCGACGAGTGCTGTCCAGAGAAATTCGGAAGAACCGCACTCAACCGATGGCCCTCATCCGCGAGGAGTTTTTCATCGTCGTGCTGCTGCCCATAAGCCTTTGATCACAAAGTCCAACCGCGCTGCTCGGTAATGTGGTGCAAAGCACATCCAAATTGAACCGTAAATCAGTGGAAACGGGTTCTTTGGAGTGACGAATCAATCACCCTTTACCGTTCGGATGGCAGGGTCTAGGTCTGGCGTCTACCTGGAGAACGTCTCCTGCCAGAATGCATTGTGTCAACGGTCAAGTTCGGCGGAGATGGAATTAGGGTCTGGGAGTGTTTTTCCTGGTATGGGCTGGAACCCTTGGTCTTCATTCATGGTAAGCTCAACTTCGATGCCTACTGCACTATTTTGGATGACAATGTGCTTCCTACGTTGTGGCAGTTTTACGGGTTGGACCCCTGTTACTTTCAGGACGACAATGCCAGTTGTCATGTTTCGACATTAACCAAGGCTTGGTATGGTGCCAATGAAATTCATCGAATGGACTGGCCTGCCCTGAGTCCAGACATGAACCCTATCGAGAACCTCTGGAACGAGTTTCATCGCCGAATTCAGGGGTGCACTACCCGTGCAAAATCGGTGAAGGAACTTCTATGTCTTCTCCAAGTCGAGTGGAAGAAAATACCACTAGCTGTCATACAAAGACTTGTGGAAAGTATGTCCCGGAGGGTCCACGCTGTAATTACTTCTCGTGGAGGCTCCACCAACTATTGATTTTGAATAAAGTTGGTTTTCCGTTTCTATCACAGGTGTCCAAATACTTATTGGTAGACAGTGTAGACCGCAATCGAATACTGCGGAACATGTAAATAAGAATATAGTTAAAATAATTCGTGAATATGTTTAGAATTATCATGACCGTTGGGACAGCTGTGTCAATGAATTAGGTTTTGCCTTGAGGACAGCAAAACATAATACCGCACAAAAAAACCCCACAAAATTATTCCTAGGAAGAAAAATTTTAAGTAAGCTATTTTTCGTATTTAAGTATTTAAGTAAGCCGGGTAAGCTATTTTTCGGTTAACAAAGACAGGAAGAGTTTCAATTGAAAGATATCCAGAAAATTATTAATGAGGCCATCAAGAATTTTGATGCGTCAAGGTCTAAACAAAAAATCTACTATCATAGAAAGAGACACGAGGTAGAATATACGATAGAGCAAAAAGTATTAAAAGTAAAACATTTACTATCATCTGCACCCGAAAATAGGGTAGCCATATTTGAGCCCAGTTTGATGGGCCATTCATTATCGAGAAAATCAAATGTTCTACGTTTTACATAAAGGCGGAAAATGGCCAGCAAACAACTTCTAATGTAGACCAGCTTAAACCGTACTATAGTCGTACGGGTTTTCAAGTTTTAAAAGATTTATTGCAGGATCCTGGGGGTGCGACAAGAACATTGATTTCGCCCTCGTCTAGCAGGAATCTCCCAGCAACCAAAAGAAAACAAGCGGAGAACACTGAACAATGTACGGCGAAATAAACGCAACAGCAGCCACAAGGTTCAGCCTCAGAGAGAACGAAACAGAGAAAAGTTCCCCTTCAGCAGAAGCCAGTGCCGATGGGAAAGCGGAAAAGGCCCATGGAGAATATTCAAAGAAAACGTCCAACGCCAGAACTGAAGCCAACTACCTCGAAAGAAGCCGCAGGGATATGGGAGTCAAGATCCACGACAAGAAAACGAATCGCCGAGGAAAGAACCATTCCGTTTCAGAAAACCAGGAAAGTCTAGAGAAAATTGAAAGATCCCGAGGGGAGAACCGATTACTAAAAGGCGAAAAGGAGGCCAGAGGTATCAGAACCCTCAATCGACGAGAAAAGCAGGCCGATTCAACGCCAGAAGAACGAAAAGAAGGGAAGGTCTGGAAATGAATACTAGCCGCCCGAGAAGACTGAGAATTCAAAAGTTAAGATCTCCCACTTGGCAAGAATTCTGCAAGAAAAGAATGGAGGATTATGGAAACCAAAAAGATAAGTGAAAAGTTTCCTAGTTTACTATTTTGTATTGAAAGTTCGATTTATGTCATGTGTTTAAAGTTTCCAAATACTGCTTAATGCAAGAAATTGAATTCGCAAGTTTGCGAGAATGTAGTTGTAACTATCTGTTAAACAGAAAGGATTTTTGAATTTGCAAGTTGACGAGAATTTATTTTGTAAATACCTTCTTTTGAGAATTTTCAAGTTGCGAGAAACTAATTTGTGAATATGTTTAGTCGAAAGACTTCAAATGTGTTAACTTAAAGGAAGATTGTAGCAAAACTATATAAATTTTGTATAGCAACTATAACGAATGATGTAAAATGAATTTTAAAATATTGCATGTTAAAATGTTATTTTGAATGTAGAAAGGCAAATGTCAGCTTTTAAACTATTGCAAAAGTTAAACTTGTACAAATGTAAGTTTTGTCATGTATGACTGTAAATACTGTGTATAAAAGAGGAACTGAAAGAAAGTATAGATTGGATGTGTTTAAATTTAGGCTTTCTCGGCTTAAGAATTTAGGTTAGGTTATTCAGTTATGGCAAAGCACACGAGGGCTACCTGCCTAAAAGGAGGGATGCCTTCGTGGAGGACTTTCTAAGGGAAACTGGCTCGTATACACGTTACACATGGGGAAAACCACGAAAACGCCCATGCAGCCAGCCCGTTCGCGGGATTTGAACCTCGGACCGAACCACCAGTGTTCAGCGTCTTTACCGCTCGGCCGCTGGTGGGCGCGCTTAAGAATTTAAATTAAGCTCTATGTTAGTACATTAGATCTACTCGTATTTTTGTGTTTAAGGAGTCTTTTGAGGTCTAGAATGTCACATTCTAACAAATCGTAACTGTTGGATAGTTGGTAATATATCTTCGCGATAACACAACAATAAGACGCTCATTTCACTGAGAACAGTTCTAGGACAGCGTGGGGAGGAAGGAGATTTTAAATTCGGTGTGAATGAAAGTGTTTGAGGGCCAAAAATAATTTCAATAAAGAATGTTGTTAACGTAAGTGGAAATTACTTCTGAAAAATCCCACTAACATTTTTTAGTTCCAGAGGAGTGGAAGGACCAAGACTGTATAAACCTGTTCAAGAAAAGAAGCAGAAGTTTGTTCCCATTCAATTTGTAAAAATGTGTTAAACATATTTCTCTTAGTATAGCTTTAGATATTGTGTAAAGTTGGCCCTAAACAGGAAACGTTTTAATGATGAATTCTAGAAAGCACTATTGCTTCAAGTTTAAAACTTTGATGAAAAAGAGTTTTGTAGAATTTACACTCTTAAACACGGTCGTTTTGAAACCTTATTCTTTGAGTAGTTAAATTCTGGTGGGGAAAGATGTAAGGTTTATCCTAATTTTATTAACAGTTATTTTAAGTTATGCAACTTTCCTATCTATTCTAATTTCAGCTTACAATATCCTAACAGAATGTAATTTTAGAAGTGCAGTGAATGCAAATGAGTACTATTTAAGTCGATGTTTCGCCGACTTCGTGAGAGAGAGTCTGATTTTCCTGACTAGCGCACGTTTGCCTTTTGGCTACGCTCTCTCTTAGATACTACACTATACTAATTAATATTTAGGGGCCAACTACTTAGAGTCCTGATAGCTTCGGCTATATCTTTCAGATAGCTTTAGTTAAGCTTAGTTTAGTTTAATTTCATAATTATTTAAGTTCAAGCCCAAGTGGAGGCTTTGCTGTATACTCCGCGTTAGGAGTTGATTGTAATTATTCTGAGAAATAAAAAGTAGTTAACTCTTCTTACGTGTTTATTCTCACACTTAAGCGATTATTCGCTTGTTAGTGTTTGTGGGGTTCTAAGATTGAACATTGAATTAAATAAAGTAAAATCCCACAAGTGTACTCGAATTCCCTTTTGGCAACGATATTTAATAGAGTTTCAACAACCATCATTGCTGTATCAGAACTAATGTAACTGTCTGTATCGTTTTCGCTTATATTTTCACTATCTCCCTCTGCCTCTTCTCTTCTTGTTACACTTGAAACGATATCCTCAAACTCAGGCATTCCACACAGTGAAATCCCCTTCGAATCATACCTTAATATTTTTCCGATCGACATTTTCGAACAATTTTACATTTTTTATTTTTTATTTTCCTACAGCTTCAAATATTGCCTAGAATTCTTCACCTTTAGATAGTCGGCTAAGTATATGCAGAAAGAATTGTGCCATTATAATCGTTGAAAAATATGCAATTTACTTCTTGAAAAATATTTTTGTACTTAAATATATTCTGTTGTCCAGTTTTCATTTAATTTCTTCTTATAGGACTTGCAGACTTGATGTTATTTTCATTCTAAGATAAAAATAAGAGTCAAAGCTAGTAATTCTCTATTAGACATGTCAAAATCCCTTTTATATAATTCCGGTATTCGTTATGTTCCATTCCTCTGAACTTTAAAACTTCCAAAATATACATTTTGGATGCTGTGAAATTTTGCAAGATTCTAAATAAAGCAAGGCTCACCAGTCAGCCATTTTGAAATTTTTCTAGAAACTATCAAATTAAATTATATTTCACTTAATTTTCATATTTATGAACACAGTGCTTACGCTTTCCAAGAATGAATTTCAAATAATGAAAATCGTGAGATTTAAATAGAATTGAGCAATGTAAATTATGCTTTAAATTTCTTTAATGATTACATATTTCTTCTTTCTGTATCAAATTGATTTACAATCGTGCCTAATTGCAAAATAACCGTATAAAATAGAAGTCACTTATATACCTAGTATTCCATTCAAGTAGGGAATTATATTTCAAAACATCGAAGATAACTGGAAATTATTTTTTCAACCACGAAAAAATGATACCAAATACCAATCCATCCGTCATGATTTACGCTTCATAGAAAGAATTCGCATCGATATTTGTGAAATATTACACACGAATGGCTTTCCTTGTGAGCAAACATAATTTCAGTTGTTGTTGTGATTGCTTTACTCTGTTTGTTCAGTCTCATAAATGACAGAACAATAACACAGAAGAAGGAGTTCATTGTTATCGTAACGGCTTTAGAATACCATAAATGTGAAAAATGATTGATGATAACCGCACTGAAAACTAGTTTTCGATCAGTTTTGAGTTATCAGTCTTATATTTAGTTTAGATATATGCGGAAAGCGAAGATAGATGACATTACAGTTCTGTTGATTATGTTTTTTCTTTGCTTTAATGCTTAACGAGTTTAAAAGGCATCCTTTTCGGTTATTTTTCAAAGATACATTAAACAGATGCAGACAAAGGCACTTAAATAACATCACTTTAAGCATATATAACGTATTTCCTAGCGTATTACCCCTAGCGCTTAGCTCCAGGTTCTGAAAATTTAAAAAGTATTTTCTTTTTCAATGTGCTCAGAGAAAGAACTTCCCAAAATTATAAAATGGATTCGGAAAACCCTCGTAAACCATCTGAGAAGGTCACGTCGGAACTTCCCTTTTAACTGTTAAACTTTACAGCAGCTTAATGCAAGAACCAACCAATCATAGAGAAGAAACAGGAACTGACAATCAGGTCTGCGATGGATGGTTTTTAATGAAAATGAATTTTAAATCTCAAACTAAAATATGGTAGTATGTATGTTCGTTCCTTATTTTCATAGTCCGTGAAAACTTAGCCTTTGAAGGCGGTGAAACTTAGCTCTCAGAACACCCCTGGTTTTTAGCTACTTTCTATGTAGTATGCCAATAAGTCGGAAAGCATTTTGAATCGTTTTAGTAGACAGAGACCAGTGCATATATTCGATTCATGTGTAAGCGAACTTTGAAAAGATACAAAGAGGAAAGCTATTTTTATGTTTATGTGAATGTTGGAAAAGAATTATTTTGGAAACCGGGGCGAAAAAGCCAGCGGAGGCTCAGCCACCCTACAACTTTTCCTCCGTATTAAGAGGGACGTAGTCTTCCTTTCTTTGCTCCGCTGACGAGATAGCCTGTATACTTAGGAAAAGTGCTTGTCGATCTATTTAAGTCCCGTCGGTGACTATAATAAATTGTTACTGACAACTATTTCTTAGCGTCTAGATCAAGCTTCCCAAAATCTGTCTTTGCAAGGGAAAGCGAGTGATGAAATTTTAAAAAAAATGTAGGTGAACTATAAAAGAAATAGCATTTTGAAGTGGGTACGAGACCACTGTGCTGGTTATGAAGCATTATCACTGTGTACAAAATGATCAATCATTCACATAAGGAATTCTTCATGTTGCCGAATTTTGGTCACAGTTGGTGCATAAATACATGTGTGCATGCCTAAATATAACGATGCGAGCATCACTAATGCAAACGTACAGATACCGAATAATATTACGGATATTACAAATATTTACATGTAAATAAACAATCACTATTACATACTTTAAATGGTTTGAATAAATATGATGATGCAAAAATTCCTAAAACAAATATGTAAGCACTCAGATCCTATTACAGAGTTAAATTTGTTACTAAATACAAGTTTATATTTGTAAATTTCGAAAATACCTAAACTAGCCCAAAATATGTTAATGGAGCATCGCTAATGCAAATATACCTTAAATAATAACATTTATGTATACACTCACTATTGAAATACATTAAGTAGGTTAAATAAATATAGTTCAAATGTTGATGCGGACATCGCTCATACAAATATACAGATAAGAATTTCGTTAATGATACTGTAAATAAATACATGTATACGTACAATCATTATTAAAATACATTTGCTCGTTTAAGTTAATATGTTGATGCAGACATTCCTAATACAAATATACAGATGTTCAGATTCTGTTGCAAACAAGATGACTTTGTAAATGAACACATGTATTTACACAATCACTGAAAAGAGAAATTAAGAAAGAAAAAAGAAAATGAAAATCTGAAATGTTTCAGATAAATTCAGTTCAAGAGTAACGTCGCAAAATAATTTTAAAATGAGCATATCTTTAGAATTTCCGATACACAGTCTCACGTGCTGGAGATAAAAACTATTTTTTCTCCACAGTGTTGCCATTGCTGGATTTGAAATTCTTGAGTTTGTTAATAAAAAATTCGTTAAAAGTTTACAAAATATGAAATCAATAATAAAACAAATTCCAAATTTCAAATTCGGGCTTCCAGATGTCCATATTCGGGTAGAAACGGTAAATATTCAAAATTTGATGAATCTAGGTACCGTTGTTTTATAACAATTCGAGAAACATACAGACATTTATGGAGATTCTTCATCATTTAATTTCTTTAAATGTAATACAGAGCGATAATATTTGGTGGCAACAATTTGAAAAGTGAAACTACAGTTTTAGTGAATCGACAAAAAATGTCGAAACGAAATGAATAAACCTTCTGGGCAAATCGCCCCTTTGGACTTGAAAAAAAAAGAGCTTGTCAAGCTATTATATTGTTACGAATTTCACATTTACTTTTTCTATTTATTTAGAATTGTAATTAAAATTCCTTTTTATTTCCCTGTGCAACGCAGACGATTTTTTTGAAGAGAAAGCTACGTCAAAAAAATAAATAAATAAAAAAATAACAATAAAATTGAAAGAGCGCGTGAATTTAATGCTTAATAAATAAATATCTCGGAATTACTGTTGCCATCCAGAAAAATCTAGAAAAATCGTCATTGTTCTACTGATAATTAAAAAAGCTTATAAAAGCCGAGTTGAAGCAGCTCATCTCAGTTGTAGTTGTTGTTGTTGTTGCTGTGGTCATTGTAGCTGTAAAAAGCGAACTGCTGTTTGTTTACATAATGCTGTAGCGATTTCGCTGTGAGAAAGAATTATTTTATCTGTTTTGAACTGAGTTTTTGCTAAACGTTTGAGATATTGTGATATTGTGCAAATATCTGTGAAGAAATATTTCAGTATTTTAATTTATTTGTTGTGGAAATAATAAATTTTTGTTAACTTTTTACAACTTGTGCATTCAATATATAACGAACCCGTACGCACGTAACAATTTTTGTTGTCAGAAGTGGGATTTTTGAATGCCATTAACTAGAGCAATGGAAGAACAATTAAGGCGATTCGTGGCAGCCTTTGCTGCATTTAAAGAAGAAATGAAAGCTGGCCAAGATTCCGTGAAAAAGGAGATGAAAGCTCGCCAAGAATCTGTTAAAGATGAAATGAATTCTGTTCAAGAAAAGATGGAGAAATCTGTTAAGGAAGAAATGAAGGCTGTTCAAGAAAAGATGGAGAAATCTGTTAAGGAAGAAATGAAGGCTGTTAAGGCAGAAATGAAAGTTGGTCAACTGGAAATAAAAAGGGAAATCACCTGCATAATAGAAAACAAATTTGAAGGTATAGAAAACAGAATTGACACCGTTGAAAACAGAGTTGGAGAAATTTCTGCCGTTCAACACTAAATCAAACAACAAATTGATGAAAAAGTTTCTGCAGTTGCGAAAGAAGTTGATACCTTGAAAAAATTCGTAGCGGCAGCAGGAAGCAATTCGGATACTATTAAATTTCTAGCCACGCCTGCGCATCCCCCTCTGAAGCTATCGATATATGATGGGGAGACCTCCTGGCAAGTGTGTAAGACACAATTTTCTATAGTTGCGGAAGCTAATCGACGGGATTCCCAAGCTAAGGCCTGTCATCTTGCCGCTTCTCTGAGAGCAGACGCAGCGGATATCCTGCAGATTCTTCCCGAAAACCAGAGACTAGACTTCGAAGCTCTGTGCGGCGCTTTGAAGTTGCGTTTTGGGGAGAAGTGTTTAAAGGATTGTAGCAGGCTGCAGTTAAAATCTCGTCAACAGAAACACTCCAGGAGCTCGCCACTGATGTTGAAAGGCTGTCCCACCTCGCATTTTCGGAGTGCCCGACAGAAACAAGGGAAATCCTGTCCCTGCAATACTTCACCGACGGCATCCGGGATCCTGAAATAGAGAAAGCACTGCAAATGGCTGATGTGAAGGATATAAAAAGCGCTCTAGTGTACGCCATGAAATTCGAGGTAGCACAGCAAGCAACTCTTAAAGATCGCTACCCAGTCAGAGCTGTGCGAATCTACGAGCCAGTGGATCAATTGATGGCTCGTTTAGATGATTTAACAAGACAAGTGAATGCCTTGCAACGGAATATTGGTGATAAGAAACCGACAGTGAAGTGCTGGAACTGCGATACTTTAGGGCACATGCGAAGGAACTGCCGAATATTAAAGAGCTCGGAAAATAAGACGAATGATATAAAAAGAAAATTAAATGCCATGAGATGGAAAAGCAATGACAAAGAACCAAAATGCTGGAACTGCGGAGCTGAAGGCCACCTACGAAGGAACTGCAGAACACCCCAGAGCACGGAAAGTAAGATCATTTCCTAGCAACGAAGCAAGAAGCAAATTAATGATCATATTGCGGAGCAAAGTTTGAGGTATAGTGAACAACCCCGTTTTAAAGCGCTCAAGATTTCTGCATTGTGTGGCAAGAGTAATAGACTATCCGTTAATGGGCATATCGATGGAGTTCCTTGCAGTATGATCATTGATACAGGAGCTAATGTTACCATAATTCGGAAGGATTTAGCTCAAAAATTTAAGGAAAAACTGATTTGGACGCCCTCCTGTGTTTCTCTAATGCGAGAAAATTGATGTAGAAGGAAAGTTAAACGTGAACATCACCTTTGGAAGCGCCACCTACCATCACACAGCATATGTGGCGTATATTACAGACCCCCTGCATACTAGGATTGGAAATTTTAAGGAAATATAATTTTTCCTTAGACTTCAGAAACAACAAACTGTTTTCAGCGTTTGAGGCCATGACTATCGATCCTCAGAAAGGATCTTCAGCACGAAACGCCGACGTGTCGTCTGAAATACCCTGCTCAGGGAGTTGCCGAAATCATATTGAGAAACCCGAGACTACCCGCAATTCTCCAGCCCAGATGCTCATCGGTCGTGATCTTCGTCTGCCTTGTGATTTCTTATCTGACCGCCTTGCAGATGCGCCTTCATTGCCTGAGGAATATATCCAAGATGTCCAGTCCCGGTTTGAAATGAAGCACCGTTCTGTACGAAAGCGAGTCAGTTGGCGACGAAGAACATGAAGACCCGCTAAGACACGAGAGCTACTGGACATCGTTTCAACGAAGGAGACAAGGTGTGGTTATGGAATCCTACTCGTCGAAAAGGACTTTCTCCGAAACTACAGTCACCTTGGGATGGTCCTTACACAGTCCTAAACAGGCTGAACGATGTCGTGATTCGGATCCGTAAGTCATCGAACTCTAAACCTAAAGTCGTTCATTATGACACGTTAGTTCATTACTCTGGCCATAGTACGTAGTGTATATAGTTGTAAATAAAAATGTAAATAGTATAAGACCATGGTTCTATTTGTATTTAGTATTTGATTTGTATTTGTTTAGTATTTGATAAGTATTCGTATTTGATAGCATTTGTATTTGATAGTATTTGTACTTAGTATTTGAATTGTATTCAGCGTTGGATAGAATTTAATTTGCTGAAAGTCACTTATTGCAATTATTGTTTATTTTGTTATTATAAAGTAATGTTTATTATAGCACTGAGGCCTTAGTTGTAAGTTTGGCTTTGTGTCCAAGGATTGTACTGCCCGGGACGTGTAGTCCTTGGGAAGGGGGCAACGTTACGAATTTCACGTTTATTTGGCTATTTATTTAGAATTGTAATTAAAATTCCTTTTTATTTCCCCGTGCAACGTAGTCGATTTTTGAAGAGAAAGCTACGTCAAAAAAAATAAATAAATAAATAAATAAAACAATAAAAATAAAAGAGCGCGTGCATTTAATGCTTAATAAATAAATATCTCGTAATTACTGTTGCAATCCAGAAAAATCGTGATTGTTCTACTGATAATTAAAAAGCTTATAAAATCCGAGTTGAAACACCTCATCTCAGTTGTAGTTGTTGTTGTTGCTGTGGTAGTTGTAGCTGTAAAAAGCGAACTGCTGTTTGTTTACTTAATGCTGTAGCAATTTCGCTATGAGATAGAATTATTTTATCTGTTTTGAACTGAGTTTTTGCTAAATGTTTGAGATATTGTGATATTGTGCGAATATCTGTGAAGATATATTTCAGTATTTTAATTTATTTGTTGTGGAAAGAATAAATTTTTGTTAACTTTTTTTGACTTGTGCATTCAATATATAACGAACCGTACGCACGTAACAATATTGAAGCAGAAACCCCTAGTATAGGTAAAAGGTACTAGAGGAGAGATTTGGGAGGTGGGCTTGCATAACAGCTCCTCGGAGAAGACTTTAAAATTTCTCATTTGCCACGCTGGGAATAGGACGATTCATCACTGCCGTTTTGTTTTCATACCATTTGTCCTTTGGGACATTTCCCAGTTCTACCCGAATGGCTGTCAAGATATATTTTTCTTTATATGCCTGTAATATACCTCATCATATTATACTTAGTCTTAAAGTAATTAATTAAACCTTTTGAATAATATATAAAATGATTTTTGTGTACAGGTTTATACAAGTAAGTCGTTACGTATGACATAAAAGTTAATTTAATAGAATATCTGTATATATTATTATTAATTTTAAGAGCGTAACGTACTAACAAGATTCTAAAGCAATTCAATTTTGAATTAAGATTTCGTAAAAAATGTGCACTCGCACTTTCTCTGAACTGGCTAATCAAAATTTCTAAAAAATTGGACGAATCCTCTAATTATTGTATCCACAGAATTTTAGAAACGATAATGTAACAGAATATCTCAGAGATTTAGCCCATAATTATGAAATGTGGTAATTTTGTTCTGCTTGATATTGACATAATTTTCTAACTAACTATGTGTAATCTTTTTACATCCCATTATGGACAATAGTAATTATATATATTATAAATATATATTATAAACAGCTCTATTACGTATTTCATTTCCATTTGATGGCGAAATGGCCCATGGCGAATCATCTGCCTGTAGATTGTCCTGTTGGCGAAAGGTTGACGGAGAAACGGGGACGGCAAAACGGCGATGCCCGAAAAACATACAGCCGCGACGCTGCTTTAGCATCACATTCCAGGGGTGGAGGGCTTTCTAAATGTGAACTTGTAGGGATTTATATTTATTTTAAATGACCAGTTATATTTACTTTATCGTTCTTTCCTATAAGCCTTCCTTTCCCCTAATTGTCAACGGCAGAATATTTACGTTTCGTACAGCGCGAGAAGTAATGCAAATTCTACCTTGAGGAGAAAAAGGTTTAAATACCAAGTTCTAAAAGGGAAAGTTTAGAGAGTGGGCAAACTCTGTGCTTTTTGTAGCGTGAGCTTCTGTTTAGCATTTATTGCTGGTTAAACGTGGCGTAACAGCTATTACTTTGCTGCCAAGAGATTTTCAGCGCTCTCTTAGGAAACAGGACAGTCTGTGGCACAATTCTATACTTGTAAATATCTTCAAATTTTTAGTTTAGTTCTTACTGTTTCAGATACCGCCCAAGCAGAGGAGTACTTTGTTAACGTTGAGTTGACGCATTGCAAATTTCTAAAGAGTGTAATATAGGGTACTTTTAACCCTTCTTCTGTGCAGTTACTACGCTTCCAGGCTTCACACAAAAGTTAGACAAGTGAACCCTACAAACTTTCCCTTTACACCTACCGCTTGTTGTGACAGCTACTTGTTGTTTTTTCAACTGATTAGGACTGATCTTTTACCTTGGATCAGTGGCTTTTTCCACTGATCTTTTAAATTAGGTCGGAAGCCTCGTCAGTGGCGCATAATGCAACATAACATCCGCCGCTACATCGGTTTCCCAGGGTCACCTCTCCTGGGCACGGATACTACTGAGGAAGTTGCGCTGATTGATACCGTCTCTAGCTATCGCGCTACATACTTGAATGCAAACACAACAGCTCTCTGGGTCACAGTAGGCTACCCTTTTGAACATTAGGAACCTTGTCCGTGTGTTTCTGGCCCTCAGTACGAAGAATGTCACAGTATGATACTAAACCAGTAATAAAATTAGGCAAAGCAAAAATCTCATGTTTAGAATGGATTTTAGTCAAGACTTTATCGATTTCGAGGGCAAACATCTATAGGTGCGCCTTCATCATGAACTAAGAAATCTACAAGGAAGATAATGCCATGACTGTGTAGGATTCAACTCTTTAAATCTATAGTTCTAACTCCGAACACCACGAACACTTAACAAGCGAATAATCGCTTAAGTGTGAACAGAACACGTGAGACTTGAGAAGGGTTTAAAACCCTTTATTATTCAATCTATTTACAATCAGTTCCGGCTTGGAACTTTACAATAAACCCGCCACTTGGGATTGAACTTAAATATTAATAGTTTGAACTAAAATTAACTTAACTAAAGCTCTTAAGAAACATAGCCGAGGCTATCAGAATCTAACTAGTTGGCCCCTAAGTATTAACTGAATCGGCGAAGCCTAGCAAGAGCCTAGATATGGCCGAGCGTAGTAACAGCTAAGAGAGATGTGGCCAGAAGGCAAACGCGCGCTAGTCAGGAAATCAGACTCTCTCTCTTTCTTGAAGTCGGTTAAATCACGACTTAAATAGTAATCGCTCTCATTTGCATTATCTGCGTTTCTCAATTCGCATTCTGGTAGGAAATTGTAAGCTGAAATTAGAATAACATAGGAAAGATACAAAAGTTAAAATAACTGTTAATTAACATAAAGGAAACCTTACAACTGTATAAATACAACGAATACAGAGAACGAGAACGTAGCTATCTGTCAACAGAAATAATAATGAAAATGGAAAAATTAAATTAACAGAATTTTAAAGGCGTTAGGAATGTCTGGGAGAGTTAAGCAAAATTAATAAGTCTTCGACAGCTAATCATAGCTGAGGAGCTGATAATAGGAGATGAGTGTACAGACCTTCGGACCTCTTTCCGGAGTTTTCTCCCTCAAAACCGTCTCGGAATCTTAACAGTTAGCATGCCTAGGCGACGTCGAGCGTTTTTCCCAGGGAACGTCCATATGTTTTCATATAGGTTTTCTGACACAAAACCGGACTTTTTCTGAAAAGATATGGCAATTTTTTTCCATATTCCGAGTCTACGATTCAAATTAAGTCTGTAAAATTTGATGCGAAATTTACGGAACGAAAATTTACTGCATGGAATTTGGTGTAAAAATAAATTTATTCAAAAATTTATGTTGGCGCATTTTTTTTCATTTTCCGGAAAGAATAATTTAGTTGGCGAACTTCTTAATTTAGAGCAACCTATTTTCCTTTCCTGTTTTTTATTGTAGAGGATGTAAGGTTTTAGTTAAACTAACAAAGTTTTATTTTAATTTAAATCTTTCTATCTCTTCTCTGTTTCAACTTCCCGTCAGAAGAAGCGCGCGTTTTCAGCTTATGCTAATTTGAAGTAGAGCCAAGTACTATTTAAACTTCGTTGTAGTCGCGTGCCAGTGTTGCACGTGGCCTTTTCTTAGATGACGCAACACCTGGGTGATAAACGAGTAAGTCATACAAGCGCCTGGCCCCAGCCACCACCCCAAGCTCTTATTGGACACTACTCGTGATGTCATAGAGTGACGAAATGAATTCCCCGCGGCATTTTTGCGCTCGAAAAGCTTCCTTTAATTGCAAATACTCTGTTACATTCCACAAATTCACATTTATACAAAACATAACCAAGACCAAAAAGGTATAAGTTCACCTAACTTACACGAAACCGATAATAAAATCTCTTCAACCTGACGTCATAAACGGCAACCAATAAGAACAGGGGTGGTGGCTGGGGCCAGGCGCTTGTCCAGCTAGCAGCTAAAATTATAAGCCATAGTGCTTACTACATGATTGCATATTGAAATAAATTGAAGTGCGCTAGTATTAGCATTTCTTGCTACGCACCATTTAGTTAGAGGCCAACTCCGCGATTTGCTCTGCGAGCAAAGTTTAATTAAATTTCTATTTAGGTTTAGTATAAATTTATTTTATTTGTTAAGTTAGGCCCAAGTGTGGTCTTTTACTTTCTGTATCCCTCCCGAGTTGGGAAGTGTGTAAATAATAGTGATTTAATAAAAGAGGATTTTAAATCTCTTTCAAGTGCAGTTATTCTCCAGCACAGTATCTACACCAGAACAAAGCTCATTTCAGCTCCCTGTTCCAGATCAGGACTTTAGGTTAAGGAGTTACTTCAAAAATGTTTGCTAAAGCTATGCACAGAACACTCAGTCCTGACAAGGAATGGAAAAAAGCCATTTTTCATACTTTCGAATAATTTTCACAAAGAGCGTAAACCACATTTGGTGTTATTATCGCTTATAACAAACATGACAAGTTTCAAAACGGGCCAGTATGTAAATTCAGATATATCTTAGAAAATTTTGAATAAAAACTCTAATTTTTGAAGGTGTGCCTAGAAATACATATACTTTAAGATGATGCTAAAAACTTTATTCTTTATAAACAAAATTTTTTTATGTACTAAAATGACTACTGATATGAGTATTAACTAGAAACTGAATATTAACTATGAAATTATCAAATGAACCGAACTGGCCGTAAAAATCGTTGCCAATGCTTTTTTAGTAGTCTTTTTACCTATACATTAATTTGAACTATTCTTATAATTTTAATATTAATGAACTCATAATTCAGTGGTGTATAAAATAATAGGCAAATGAACACAGCTAATAGTCATAAACATTGAATTAAATAAAATACTCAGTAAATAAGCACATGGAACAAAATTCGCAACCTTGTGATGATCTATGAAAGACAAAGTATAATGAAATAAATAATGAATATTCAACTTACAAGGAAGTTAAATAAATTAAGGATTTCCTCTCCTTGCGTTTTTAGGGTGTAATAGTCATAATATCCATAGTATCCAACAGCTAAATAGGCACACTGAATTCGGCTTCTACCTAATTTCTCTCACTGAAAACTGAATTAAAGCTGTTCACCCTAATTTGGCAATAAACTAGGAATGGTGAACTAAATGTCATCTCCCTGTCACGTACGTCATTAGTTCGCCGAATTGTAAGGTATTAATCCTTTGTTTTCTCCAGATATGATAACTGGTTAATACACTTCGATGGAAATCATTTCGAATTTGAATAATGCATGAGTATTTTTCAGATTCGTTCATTTAAAAATATCTTATCTCCACATTTATTCTATTAATTTATAATAGCAAATTCAATATTATTTTCCGCGGCCTCAATTAACTCGTAACCATAGGAGATAGCAGGCCGTTGAGAAGGCTAGCTAAATACTTCTACCAAAAAATAGGCAGTTGTTATGATTAAAACAATACGTAATTTCTAAAGAACAAAAAAGTGCTGCAGTGTAAAATAATTAAGTATCATAACAGAAATAAGTGTTGCAAGTGCTCTACATTCAGAAAAAAGTAAAGAAAGATGTGTTTTTAAATTACCAGTTGTTAGATTAGCACACTTGTTTCAAAATTATTAGAATACTTATTAGCTTGACAGAAAGAAATGACAATAACACACCTAAGATGCTTTAAACGGATTCGTGAAACTGATAAAATTTAGAACTAAGATTACTCTAAGAGGAAAATAAAATTACTAAAGCTTGTTGAACTTAAATGTCGGAATACTGATTCGAAGACAAATATATATATATATATATATATAAGTTTTAAGTGCACATTTCTGAAACAAAATTGGCAATAACCTAATTTTCCGTAATTACGAGTAGATACTCAAATCGTACAAACTAGTATACATTTCATTCTTAAACAACTAAATCTAATAAGCATCTAATAATGTTTTAAAACCAATCAGGCATTTTGAAAGTAAACATTTTGATTTTCCCTAACGAAATAAAAAATACAACTCTTGTGCCTCTTTTTTCCCCTTGTCATAAAACTTCTTATTTACAAAAACGAAATTTACTTTCAGCCTTAGCTTTTTACAGATTTTATGCTTTTATATTTAAAATTCCATTAAAAAAATACAAATAAAAAACTCTTTTGCTAATGTACGTATTTCCATGGAAACAGCAGGATTACAAAAGTTCGTACATCAGTTTCCTCGTCGTTTTAATATTTCTTGCTTCGGTGAATTATGAAAGCATAAGTTAGGAAGATATGTGTTCGTAATTTGGTATTATAAACAGGAAATCTGAAAATGCATGACATAAAGCAATTTCGCTTTTGCAGCATATCTTTTCTCAGCCTATCACAATTTCCCTATTTATTTGTAGGTAACAGTAGAAACAAATTTCGTTGGAGAAAAGATTACGTCCGAGCAGCGGTATGTAGAACTTTTTGTCACAATTTCTCATAAAAGAAACAAGAACTTTGCAACGCGGAGGAATCCTATAGATATTTACATAATATTATATCCAGTCACGCATAATGTTTTTCCGTGTAAAATTATTTTTCAGGTTTTCTGTTTATCTTATGCATCAGGTGGTCTTCAACATCAAACTCGTAAGGTGTTTCTTTTATCTATGTTTATTTCATGAAGTCCAAATATTGGGCGATATGAAATAATACAATATTCATATGCATAATTCTGCTATGTGTTATCTGTAGATTACATACCGTATCTTCTCGTGTATTTCCAGCCCGTTTTAACTAATTTTGTCGTCTGAAGATCTAGAGGAGAAAAATATGCTAGTTAACTTATTTTCCCAAGAACGCGGTTACGGTGAGAATGTATCAAATGGAAAGGAGTTACAGGTAAACTACTGGCAACTGACAGAATATTATTTCTTTAAAAAGTGGCCTATATTCCTATAGAAATTCATAGCAATATTAACATTAAAGTATCTGACGGATCCTGAGTTGATATCCGATGGTATCTGTGCCAGACACGTGTCTGGCTTACTTAACTTGTGAAGTGATTCTTAAACGCAATTCGCAACAGGGACATCAGAGGAACGAAGGAGAAGGGGGCGAAGAAAAAACACGGTTTTCAAAAGCTCAACAACAACAACAACAACAACAAAAAAAGATATCTGCAGTAGATAAGGTTATAATTAGCGGGAACGTAAGTAGCAGAAGTAAGGTGAAAGCATGTGTTTGGAAACCTTTTTAAGTGCGGGAGTATCTGCCACGTCCGAATATTTTAAAGAAGGATCTGCACAAAGTATGTTTCAAACAATAGAGGCAAAAGAAAAGAAAATAGATGAAATGCTAACACAATAATACAAATACAAACTGGATGCACTGAACAGAAATAGAAATAATCAAGGGAATACAATTTACCAGTAAACTAACCTTCAGAGGGAAAACTATGTACAATGGAAGAAAAAGTAAATTCCGCGAATATTTAAAAAATTTTCAGAACCTATTTCTAACAGCCATGGTCAAAAATACGCAAGGAAATGTGGTATATATTAATTTTACCGCAGGTAAACTAATATAATTTTTTCCCTTACCATACTTTATTTCGGCAAGAATCGTATAAATCGTATATTTAGAAAATAACAGTTTTGTTCCCTGGAAACACACTTTGAACTAAACTCTAAAACAGTGAAATTGTTTTAACAATTTTGCTGTTGTTGTGATTAATCTTATATATCTGATACTAACTTCTAATCAAGTCCATGAGTGTTTACCTGCATAGGAGCACAGGACTGTGTGCATCGTTGACATGGATCTTGTGCACCTCATAGGAGACAGACATTTAGCTTTTTATTAGTTTTGAAGAACAATCCCCTAGGAGACGGATCTAAACGTCTCGCATTTTTCACCTCTTGTTACCAAACCACTCGAGAAGACATTCGGTCTCACTAGTAGCCGAGTGCTTAAGATCTCTAATGTCCGTAGTTCGCCCTGGTTTAGGTTCAATCCCCGGCAAGCAGGCTGACTGCATGGATAGTTTGCGCGGATTTCTCCATGTGTAAGGTGAATACGAATGAGGTTTCTTCATTCATAAATGCAGAAATACATACAGGTTTCTGAAATAGCTCTACGAAGGCATCCGTCCTTTTAGGCAGATAGCCCTCGTGGCATTGCCGTATTCAAAAAACCCGAGAACACATTTGGCTTGCCATGTATTTTGAGATAACTGACCTTATTCAAAAGGCCGATTTTAGCTAAGGGACGTTAATTATTTTGCTTTGATATTTTTAAAGGCTATATGAAGATAGAAGTGTATACTAGTGCTAGATATGAAGTGTTACTCCAAATTTTGATTGTGAAAGTTCATTGTTAGAATGGAACTTGGATATAAGAACATAGCTAGCAGATTTTCTTGGATTGCTTCCAAAATTACCGTTACTTATCTTCCAAAATTATTTGCCGTTACTTATCATTCCTTTTAAACAAATAATAATTTAATTAATAAGAAATAAATAATTAATTTTATATAATTAATAAAAATAAAATAATTTAGAAAGAAATAAAATAACATTAATTTAATAAAAATAAAAATACTTAGAAAGAAATTTCTCTTCCGTTGTGTTCGTACATCAATGTAAATCAAAATAACTAGCAACTATCAACCTAAAATTAAACTTACTTTTGATGGTACAGTGTTGAAAGTCTAGCGCGATTAACCAGAAATAAAAGAACAGGCATAGACATTTTTCCTTACAATCTTAATCAGGGCGATCGCCCGTTTCTTCTTAGCTGCTACATACTTATTAATACGAAAGCATTAATAAGCTGCTTTGGAATAGTTCTAACACAGTTCACTGCCAAGTCACAATTATCCATGAGGTGACCAGTTTCAATGAAGACAACTCTGAAAGAAGCATACGAACTTTTATATTTATCTAGGCCTAGGAAGTTTTCGAAGCCTTGGACAGCAGCACAATTCATTCTGAAGTCATTCGTTTGATTTGGTTTATTTGTTTACGAGAAGGCATTCGAAGGCTATCGGCTATCTTCGTAATAGAAGAAATGCCATCTATTAAGCATTCCTGGAGGACTTTCTAAGGAAACTGGGTCATATGCACATTACACAAGGGAAAAACCACGAAAACGCCAATGCAGAAACGCCGATCGACAAGATTCAAACTCCGGACCGAAATATCAGTATTCAGTTAATTTATCACTCTCCCGAGGACAGGTATCAAGTCATTAGCGAAGATTTCTATGCGTTGGTCGTTTTCCTGTTTGAAACAAAATAATTATCTCTGCTTCATCTACGTAATACTCGCAGATTTGGGGGGGGGAGTCTTTCGTGTTTTATACGGCTGCGGCCTTCTGCCTGTTTGTCTCTATTGTCATTCTCGCGTCGAAACAGGAGGAGGATATTTGGGATCCTTATGTCACTTTTCGATTTCTCCTTCTGCTACTACATAGCAGTTTCAGTCCGTTCAGTCTCTCACTTTTCTCTTGGGTAAACGTGGAGGTGCATTCAACCCCACTTCTTTGATTTCTCCATCCAACCACTCCATAACCACTGTTGTTGACCTTCCACTCTGTCTTCCCTCTTCGTCGAAAGGGAAGTACTTATTTATTGTTGGATCCGTGTAATGCACAAAAATAGGAATGAGCCTTATTTCATGGTCACTTTCTTACAGCAAAGTATTTTTTTATTGACCATACAAGGCAACCAATTTCTTCTTCTGGAAATCTCCGAATTCGTAAGATCGAAGATATCTGAGGCAACATTTTCGAAATGCCCAAAACAGGAAAATTGACTTAAAGAGCTCTAGACCAAACATCTAAAAAATTCTCTGTGTGCCCTTTCCATGGTAATTTCATTGAAATCACGCTTGAGATGTTCAGTTTTATTATAAGATATTCCTCCCGCCTTGTTAGCATGCCTTCGTGGTGTAATGGCCAGCACGCTCGGCGCGTATTCGAGTGGTCCGAGGTTCGAGTCCCGGCGAGGGCATTGCTCCTTTTTCACATATCCTGCTTTAAAAAATACCTAATTACTTCGATAGAGAGAGTTAGGATTCCTGAATAGCGTGCGCTTGCCTTTGTTTCTTTAAGCTGTTACTACGCTCGACCGTATTACGTGCCTTTTGATAGTTCGCTGGTTGATTAAGATTACGGGCCAACTAGTTTAGGATTGTATTAGCTTCGACTAAATCTCATTAGGTAGTTCTTATTTCTTACATTTTGAGTTTAAGCCCAGATGGAGGCTTTGTTGTACGCCAAAAGAAAGGGGCCGATTGCTAATATTATTTTGAGAAAATAATGTGTAATTAACCCTTCTTGAGTTTACGTTTTTGTTCTTGGACTTAAGCGATTATTCGCTTAGCACTTCACTTGGTTCCTTTTCACTTAAATTGGCAGAATAAAAGTGAGTAACCCTACATTATCATCAGAATAACAGTATGGTAGGAAGTTAATAAATATAAAGCTTTGCAAACTATGCTCTTGCGTTGGAAATATTCTCTCCCGGATAAAGTCATTTCGCAAATTTGTTTTGTAAGAACTATGTTTAACTCAGTTTAACCATAGGCAGGACTTTGAAATGAAGTTTCAGATTTAGTATAATTTAGCAAATAGTTAAGACAGTTTAAGAAAAAACTGCTATTTGCATGCAATTACGCAATCTCAGGAACGAACTTACTTTTCTGTATTTCTAAGATGCATGTTTCTCAACTTGAAAACATCTCACAGAATGGTTAAATGTGAAAATTTAATAAAAATTATAACGATAAAAAGAGCGAGGTTTTCACAGTTGTGCAGAAACTTTCGAATATTTTTTTTTCTTTTACCAAACAAGGAGCCCAATTTTTGTGCACATATGAAAGTCACAAGTTCAGCACTCTGGAAATATTATTTCTGTTGCGCACCAAAACAAATAAATTGTTCGATTTTGGCGAAAGTAGATCCGTGCAAAATTTTTTTGTTGACATTTTTGTTTTGTTCAAAAATTGAAAACATTCCAAAAGGAAAAAAAAAAAGAGTAAAGATTATGTTTTGGGTAAAGTTTCGAATGTCAGTTAGAAATGGCTTGCTTGTCCAAAATGTGACTATTCTTCTTGCTGAACACGAGTTCTTAGTTTTTGTATGTGGTTAAAAAAGGAGGGAAAAAAAGGAAGAAATATCGTTCGAAGCTGCCAATACCGTGACTAGGATTCAGATGTACTTAACCGCGCATTTTAAGCATCAACCTGACACCAGCTTATTTATTCTCAATACGTAACTTGAATTCTGAAAGGGATGATGCATTTCTTATTGCCTTTTTACAGATTCAAGTACAATGTATGTTCAATTCACTAACTTCAGAAATTTGCAATTACAGTTATCCAAGCAAGTTTCTTTTCAACGTCTTAGATCAAGTAAACTTAAATCCTTTAATTTTCTTTTTTGGTTGTTTTTAATGCAATTGCAATACAAATCTATATTGAAATGATTTTAAAGATTAATTTAATTATAAGAATCAGTTTAGCTTAATTTGTTTGACAATGAAGGGGCAGAGCTAGTTTTTACCACAGGTTAAAAGGTACTTCATTAACTAGAATATTTTAAGTCATAATAACCGAATTATTTGCAATTTTAACATACCAGTATGTAGGTTATAATGTGCACATATCAAAACATATTTACATCGAAGAGGAATAAAAAAGTAAAAATAAAATACAATTACTTAAAAGTAAAATTTAGAGTGTCCATAATTCATGGAGTTCATAAAGCTCAATCAAAGATTTAAAAATCGATTATATAAAAAATCAGAATATCGTACTTAAACCTTTACACCTTGTAAGGCTCTACTGTCTATCTGCTGTGTAGAATCTGGAGAAATAGTGATTGCACCGAAGAAGGTTTAAATATACCCTTTATTAAACTCTTTAAACTATTTACAGTGCGTCAACTTGATGCTAACATACTACGCCTCTACCTGGGCGGTAACCAAAACAGAGGAATCAAAACTAAAAATTGGAGATATTCACAAGTAGTACAATTAAACTATAGGGCTCATACAATTCTGTATCCTACAGCGCGTAGATGAGTCTAGTGTCAGCAAGATAATAGCAACTAAGCCACGTCTAACCAGCAATAGCTGCTAAGCGGAAGCTTGCGTACAACAACGCACAGAGATTTCCCAGACTCTCTCTAACTTTCTCTGGAACGTCGATATTTAAACTTTTCTCCCACTGGTGTATTTGCATTTCTTACGCGCGCTACCAAATTTAAATATTCTGCACTGATAATTAGGGGAATGAAGGCTTATAGGGAAGTAACTTAAATTTAACTGGTTATTTAAAATAAATATAAATCCCTACATTTATCCATGCCAGAATTTAACATACTTGGATAAAGGGCCTTAAAAACCTGTTACAAACTGATAAATTCTACAACTAACACGACCTGAGCCCCGCTTACATTTAAATACAAAATATTTTAAATTATAACAGCAGGATACTTTACATCATAGTTCAGTTCCACTTTTATTCATCATCTTTCAGTTGGGCTTCAGTCATCTACTTCCAGTTATCTGAAAGGAATACTTAGGAATACATGATTCTAACAATAAATAACACTTTAACTTCACACTACAATCTTTTATTAAGTTTCTAACCTTTTGCATTTGAAAACGCAAGTGTACTATGTTATAGTGGATAAAATCTCCACCTAAACGCACATCGATTTGTTAGCACATAACAACCTTCTTAGACACACCCTAAATTCATTTCTAAGTTCTCCATGAGCTAATAAACATAAAAATTAACTAGGGTATCGGTGAAGAGCCCTAGAAAACACATGCATACCAAATAATTTCTACATTCATTTTAAACGCATGCAAGCTTTCGCTCAAAGACGCATGATTTAATTTAACTAAAATTTCTTTTGAGCGAACTCAATTGACTACATTAAACTTCAAATGCATTAACTTTTACATTTTGAATTTTTAGCACTAAATACTATTATATATGCTCTTTTGAACTTTAAATTTTCATTAATGGTATCATTTATGTTAACACAATATTTCCACATTTTAGAAACATATACTTTCAAGACAATGGCCAATAAAATGAAAATTTTACTTGAATTAATTCTTTTTTTCTCCAAAAGTGCAATCCTAAAATAAATTTTCATTAACAAGTACTAATACCATACTGCTTGTATCAGGTCAGATCTTTTGGCTCGTTAACATAAATAGTCTTTCGACAAACAAAACCGAACTACTATAGCTCGACCGTCTCATCGGCAACCATGAGTGCAAACACGCATGCGCCATTCTGGCCGAATTATTCTCAAAATAGGGTGGAAAGATTGGTATTTTTTCCCCTCCAGTTTATCTCTTTCTGGAGAAAAGAAGATTTTCATCCCAGCTTTCACGTCGCAGCAAATAATAACGCCCCTTTTGGACGAGTCTATGTGTTTTGGCAGAATGCCAGCCAGGGTTGCGTTTGAGACGGTCGAACTATAGTTCTTTACATTAACATAATATTTCTATAATACACTATACCTTGTGCTTTCGCCAAACACAGCTGAAATAACTTTAGTCATCAATCAAGGCAATAGCTTTTATCATGTAACTTCGTGTTTGAAACATTTTCATGCAACTTTATATAACAGAAAAGATTTATAGAAAAATTCACTTATCTCTGTTTCTTGAAGCTTGGTATTCGGCCATTCGTTTATTGCAGAATTGCGTGCAAGCCATCTGATTCATGTAGGAGACTTTCCGTTTCTGCTTCCTGTTCCTGGGAATTGTCTTTTCCTTTCTTGGCCCCTGATGAGTGATCTTTTAGAATACACCAGCGGCATGTCTTGTCTTTTCCTTTTACTACCTGGCAAACTGGTTCTTTGCACAACGGTATTTGAGGACTCTTGCTTGTAAACTCTAGGTTGTTTCGATATTTGCTCTGTGTCTTCAACTTCGGCAGGCTTGTTCTTCATTTTACCAACAGGTGGTCTTGGTTGTAGTAATTTTTCTGTGCGCCACCTCCTTGACGTATCCTGGGGCTGTCTACTGCGAGACCTTTCATGACACGGCGAAGCTTGTTTCTAGCCTTGAATTTTTTCTTCGCTGCATCTTCCCCACGTTAAGATATTCTTTTCTCTAGAATTCTTCTGCTGATTTGAGAACTTGTAGTATCTTTACTTGTTTGCTGTTCTGCGGGTGTTGGAAGTTGTGCTGGGGTCAGAATTGCCCCTGGGGAAGCCGTCTCTTCTGATTCTGAAGCCTGGAAGAAATCATGTAAGACATCGAAATCTTTACGTTCATAATATTTTTTCAATTGATCCGGATTAGCCTTTATTCTTTCTCCCGACACTGTTTTTAAGTAGATCACAGCCCCAACGATCTGCTGTGCAATGTACGGCCCTTCAAATTTATAGGCGAATTTTGATACGACATTTTCAGGTGCACTAGACAAAGTGAATTTTCTTTTCAACATGTTATCCCCCACTTTAAAATCTGATTCACGGCGTTTTCTATCGTAATAAAGTCTCCGCCGTTCTCTTTCTACTTCGGAATTTTTCAAAGCTTCATCAATCAGCTTTTGAATATTTGCCTCTTTAAATTCTGGTTTTCGTTCTTGAACAAAAAAAAGTTTGTCTAAAGGTGTCAACATATTCCTAATCAGAAATATTTCAGCGGGCGTTTTACCCTTTGTATCATGCTTGACAATTCTTAAAGCATAGGCTAGTTCATCAACGCAGCCATCCCAGCGTTTATGTTAATTTTTAACGCAACTTCTAATTATATAAAGAGTGTTTTTATTAACTCTTTCCGCGATGTTTGCTTGTGGTCTGTACGGGACCATTTCCATATGCCGTATGTCAAGCACTTTATACAGATTCTCAGAAATTTGACTAACAAATTGCATACCATTATCGTTTATTACTTTTAATTGTGCACCGTATTTTAAAATACACTTATGTAAGAACGCATCTGCAACTATTTTAGTTGACGCTCGCTTTAAAGGAATTATTTCTACCCACTTAGGAAAATGGTCACCAAAAATATCGGTTTTTATTTAACTCGCTTTGCAGAAAAGGGCCAAGAAAGTCTATTCCAAAGATCTCGTTAGGAAATGTCGCGCGAATACTATTTAGATACTCGGACGGGCTATAATTAAAGTCGTCAATTAACTAACATAACTTACAGGACCTGACATACGCTGTTACACTCTTCTGTAGTTGCAGAAAATATACCGCTTCGCGTACTCTACGCACCGTTTTCCTCACCTCTAAATGACCGGCTGTGGGGCTGTCATGAAGTTCCTGCAAAATAGTCAGCCCTAGTGTGGGGGGATGGCTGGTTTCAGTTCGTGGTTTTCATTTGTTGATTTAGTATAGAGCAACAGATTATCTATGATCTCCTAATTTCGGGCCCTATTTCTAATTGCAGCAAGATCTGCATGTTCAAAATTATCTGGATTTTTTAAATAAGCATAGATATTTCCGAATTCTGTATCCTTCGGCAATTCAACTATAATAGTTTCCGGGAATCTAAATTTTAGAAGTTAACATAGCACATTTTATTTGATCCACATTTTCATCCAGTTTAATTCTTGACAAGGAGTCGGCCATTGTATTTTCCTTGCCGGGAGTGTGCTTAGTTATTATGTTGTATTCTTGTAACATTCAGGCCCGTCTAATTAATATAGGATTTAAATTCTTTACAGAATATAATCTCCCTGCGGCCGCATGATCAAAGTAGATTGTAACTGGGGCTTTTTCAAAGTAGATCCTAAACTTCTGAACTGCCATTAACACTGCTAACGTTTCCCTTTCTGTCGCTATGTAGTTCCTTTGGGTCTGACCTAAAGTTTTGCTGAAAAATGCCAAGTGGTGCCCTTTTTGAGTTAAAACAGCATCCGCGGCGTACTGAAGATCTCCAAGTTCTGCACACCTTCCGGGAATTTTAACACTGGGGGCATTAATTAGAGCTGTTTTCAATTTTTCAAAAGCGCTGTTTGCCCCCGCTGTCCATGCAAACTTGGATTTCTTTCGTTTTAAAACTAACAAAGGTTCAACAAGAACCGCAAAATTATGGATAAACGAAATATAATATGAGCACATGCCAATAAAAGATGAAAGTTTTTTATCAGTGTTAGGCGGAGGGTAATTTTTAAAATTTTTAATTGCTTTTATTTTAGAATCCTCACTTTCGGTACCCTTAGCTGAGATTTTGTATCCTAAATATCGCAATTCATTAGCTGCGAATTTACATTAGTTGCATTGATAGTTAAACCTGCTTCTTTTAATAATGAAAAAACTTTGTGGAGATCTTCCACGTGTTATTCAATAGTGTCACTAGTTATGATAATGTCATCGAGATAAATGAGAGTGGATTTTCCTAGGATGGGACATAAAATTATGTCCGTAGCGCGTTGAAACGTTGACGGGGCTCCGCAAAGCCCAAACGGCATGCGTAAAATGCATAAGTGCCCGATTTTGTAATAAACGCTATTTTATTCACATCTGGTTTCATGGTTATTTGAAAGTAGCCTGAAGTAAGATCAAGATTAGTCATATATTTTGTAGACCTAATTTTCCATATTATTCCTTCTATTATCTGTAAAGGGTAAACAGGGAATTTAGTCATGCTATTAAGGTTTCGGTAATCTGTCGCAAAACGATAAGCTTTTGGATCCGAAGGGGGCAAGTTATTTCTCTTTCTGCATAGCACAACTGGGCTAGCATATTCACTATTGATGGGAATAATTATTTTATCCCTTAACATTTATTCTATGTGATGTTCTATTATTGCTTCTTTCTCCTTAATATATCTAAAAGGTTTTGCTTTACAAGGTTCGCTCGATTTTGGTTGTATCGCATGGGTAACAATTAGTGTATTCTCTGGCTTCTCAGAAAATAACGTATTAAATCTACTTATGAGTTCTTCCAGCTTGGTTCTTTCATCTTGTTTTAGAAGCTGAAGATCGATATCCGGAACTTTTACCTGTTCCACCACCTTTGGCACCATATTCAAGAAAATAGAATTTTCTGCAAAGTTTATTGTCGCGTTCGCAGCCCTAAGGAAATCTGTACCTAAATTTACATTCTTTTGCAAATTTTTAACATAAAAAAATAATACTATTTAGATACCCGGCCGGGCTATAATTAACGTCGTCAATTAACTGACATAACTTACCAAACCTGACATGCGCTGTTACTATCTTCTGTAGTTGCGGAAAATATACCACCTCGCGTACTCTACGCCCCGTTTTCCTCACCCCTAAACTTTGAAACTTTGAAACCTTCATTTTTTACCTGAACTATAAACCTTTAAATTTATTATAAACTTTGAACTATAAACCTTTATTATAAACTTTACCTTTACTATAAACTTTGAAAACTTCATTTTTTACCTGAACGTTCAGCGATAGCTTCTCGACACATTCGCAAACGTTCCCTTGTGCAGCAACGATTTCTGTGCTCCAATTTTTAAATAATCTTATTCTTCGAAAATTTCGTTCTTATTCCCCAAGTTAGTAGAATTTTTGGCTTAAAAAATTTCCTTCCGCGCGGGCGTCCACGATTGCTTCTACGAGTTCGTCGTTCAAAAGAACGCACATACCGGTAGTTGGGAATTCTTGACTACCACGGTATTTACATACAACTTAAAGGGATTTTGCGATGCACACGGGGTCTGAACCTTCACTTTCTCAGGCCCCTCTATTCGTTTAAATTCTTTTTTCCTCCTGATGTTTGCTGCGAGCACTGTAGGATTTTGGCTTTACCGTTTTCATTCTTGCTTATTGATGGCTCGGTTAGAAAACGTTTTCCTCCATTGTATTTGTTTCTTTCTGCGGCCGGCTGTCGGGAGAACTGCTGATAGTAACCCTGGGTAGGAAATCTCGAATTTTCCGCTATCCGCCGATTCTGAAACTTAACGGCTAATTCGAACAGCTCTTGCAGCGTTCGTGGGTTTCTCAGCTTCACGAAATCTTGTACTGTGGGTAATAATCTTGGTAATATAATTTCAATTACTTCGTTATCGGACTTCTTCCCGTATAGCATATTCACTAGTTTGACTTTACGCAGGATAAATTCGGTAAGGTGTTCAGCTTGCCATTGATAAAAGCTGTAAAGTTCGGCTTCAAGTTTCGCACGATCTTTCACGATCGAGAAGGTCTTTAGGAGGCCGCTTTGAAATTTTCAAAATTGTAAGTGAGGCTTTCGACATCCCCAAGTAAGAATTTTACAATCTCTTCCCACCAAGACTCCACCTATCCTCGGAGGGCTCTGGAGGCGATAGCTAATTTTTGTCTTTCGAGTACCGGATACAACTGAAAGTGCGTCTCAAGCGATTCGAGGAATGAAGTGACGGAGTTTTTACCGTCAAACACCACTGCTGGTTTAATTGCTGCTCTCATCGTCTGTATTAAAAAGCCAAATCTATCCAATGGGCTTATCACCATCGGCTCTACGACCTCTGTCTCGTGTAAGGATAATTGTCCGTCCTAATTATTTGCCATTGGATCCGAGTAAGATGTTCTGGCGCCAGATGTAAGGTTCTATTGTCTACCTGCTGTGTAGAATCTGGAGAAATAGTTATTGCACCCAAGAAGGATTAAAAATACCCTTTATTAAACGCTTTAAACTATTTACATTGCGTCAACTTAACGCTAACATACTATGTCTCTCCCTTGGGTTTAACTGTAACACTGGACTCAAAACTCAAAATTGGTGATATTCACAAGTAGTAGAATTAAACTACAGGGCTCAAACAATCCTGTATCCTACAGCGCGTAGATGAGTCTAGTGTCAGCAAGATAATAGCAGCTAAGCCACGTATAAGCAGCAATAACGGCTAAGCGGAAGCTTGTGTACAACAACGCACAGAGATTTCCCAGACTCTCTCTAACTTTCCCTACTGGAACGTTGATATTTAAACTTTTTCTCCCACTGGTAGAATTTCCATTTCGTACTCCCACTACCAAATTTAAATATTCTGGCACAGACAGTTAGGAAAATGAAGGCTTGTAGGAAAGTAACTTAAAGTTAAATTTAACTTGTTATTTAAAATAAATATAAGTCACTACAACCTTATGTTCATAAAATAAAGTTACTACTTGTGAGCTAATAAATCAAATAATGAAATTCAAAGAGCAGAAGTAAATATGCTACCAAACCATAATATTCATAGTTTAGTAATGTAATGTAATTTTAATAATTAATGTGAAATGGCAAGTATCGTTTTTCGATGAGGAAGGTAGAATCATAATTTTAAAAAAATGGTGTCTTTGTTTAATAAGAAATATTTTGAAAGAAATCAAATTAGCTACATGAAATTTAATACAATATTGTTTCGTTAAAGTTTTGGTTCCGTTTATAGGTTTACCTACATATTGAAAAGAAAAGGAGGCTATATCCTTTAGGGGAATGATGGCCTCGTAGAGGATTCTCTAGGGGAATCTGGCTCGCATACACTTAACGCATGCAGAAAACCAAGAAAGCGCTTACTCATCCAACCTGCTTGCTAGTTGGATTCTCACCCCGCATCGAATTACCAGGGTTTAGGGCTCAGCCGCTGTTGGACATTTTCCTTATAGGATATTCCATTACATAATGTACCCTAAATCCAATGTCTCCAGAGACCCAATGATCATTATTGCTAAGTTCATGTTTACAGTAAACCATTGGAAAGTGAACATATCCTCTTATATATCTTGATAACTATGGAGTCGAAATTTTGCGATTTAGATCAATTTTTAGTAAATAACTAACGGGGCTATGGCCCTGTTCGCAAAATTCCACTCTTCTTGCCATTTTTCTTCCTTATACGAAGTAAAAGAAGTATTATTCTGTCGAACAAGTTCAGCTCTAATATTTCAAAAGAAATATTAATTTTTAATATTCCCGATTCCATTTAGATTCTTTTCTTGCATAAACGTCTGTATATACGGACAGAACAAAGACGCTCTTTATTTAAAAAATGGATTATACAATGTATTTAAAACTGATTTTTTCGTGATGTCTCTACTTACCTACGTACGTATGTATTTCACATACCTCAAAACCGATTACCATAGATCGTTCAAATTTTGTATGCAGAATGATCCTAAATTGCAATTGCTTTTAGAAATTAAGAGAGGTGATAGTACAAATTCAGACGAGCAAAACTACCATAGAACATAGTGTCGCATTCCGCTCTGAGAGGCAGAAAAGAGGAACGTTTAAAGGCATCGAGCAAGAACAAGGAGGCTATCTCCTAAGACTATCAAGAATTAACAATACACAGATTTCCATTGAGAGGAAGCAGTATTTTGCTCTCAGTTGAGAAAAGCCAATCAGTCTATCAGAAAAAAAACGGAGAAAGCCAATAAGAGCAAACGGTGTCCTTCAAAACGGCATAACATCATCGCTTCAGCCATTACCTTAATAACATCGTCCGAAACATTTCGTGAATGCTGTGGCGGAGTACAATTACGAGGAACTGGCAAATATTCACCTCGCATACCGTGAAGCAAAAAGAAATGGCCACGAAGCACGAAGATAATACGAACAGCTGTTTCCAACTCGTCTGATTCCAAGTCATCCAACCTTTTCCAGTGTTGATCGAAGACTACGAGAAACAGACATTTTTGCCCTCTCAATAAGTAATGCAGGACGTTCGTAAAATGCGCGAACGCCAGAAATGGAAGAGCGAGTTTTGATTAAATTTGGAGCAACTATTTCCACAAGTACGCGAGCGGTAGCATACGAAATAGGTATTTCTCTGCCAGTGGTGTGGCGTATTTTATACTAGGAATGCATGCACCATTACCACGTGCAAAAGTGCAATCTTTGGACACAGATGGTTATCCCTGCCAGGCAGACTTTCTGCAGTAGATGGATAGAATGAGGAATAATGATCCACGACTTCCTGCATTAATATTGCTTAGTGATGACGCAAAATTCAGCAGAGAAGGCATTTTCAACGCGCACAATCAACACGTTTCGTCTGATATCAATCCCCACTGCATTCCCCTTCATAAATACGAGCAGAAATTTTCCGTGAACGTCTGGGCAGGTATCCTAGATGATTACATGGTAGGTCTTTACATCATGCTAGACCGTTTAACCGGCGCAACATACCGTATCTTCTTGGAACAAGTGCTTCCCTGTTTATTGCAGACTCCTCCGCTTTCCACCAGAGATACATGTAATTTATGCACGATGGAACCCCAGCACACTTTCCCGTCACCGTCCGTAGCTTTTTGAATACCACATATCCCGCACGATGGTTCGAACCTGCAGACTTATTGCTTAGCCTCCTCGCTCACCGGACCTCACCCCACTGGACTTTTTCTTCTGGGTGCACATGAAATCTCTACTGTACGAGGCGCCTGTGGACTCAGCTGAAGATCTCAGGGCGAAAATCGTTGTTGCGCGGACAAAATTAACGCGACACCAAGAATCTTTAAGAAGGTGTGGCAGCCGTTTCTTCGCCGATGTCAACCGTGCAATGACATTCATGGTCGGTATTTTGAGCACTCTCTGTAGGTTTTTTACTAAACAATAAATCTGGTTTCGCAACTTTTGTTCTCGTTCCTTCGTTTTCCCAACACTGTTGTATGTTCAGGTTTTTAATATTCCTCTTTTCTGCCTCTCACAGTGGAGTGCGACACTATGTTCTATGGTAATTATTGTTCATCTGGATGGGTACTAACATCCCTCTTAATTTGTAAATACAGTTTAGAATCACTCTGTATAAGACTGCTGCAGTGGGCATCACCTGTCATTATTGCAATGAGCAGCACTAAAAGTGTACATACACACATATATACTTATATGTACACATATGTATATACGTAGACACCCATCCCTCTTGCCTGGCTTAAAAATCCTTAGAAAGGCCTTATTTTTGCAATAGTTCGTCGTAGTCGTATATTACCGATTACAGAAGCCTTTTAAATGAAGAAAACATTCATGTTTTAGCAACGTGAAGCAAAAAAAAAGTGAACAAATAGCGAAATCTAACTGTTTACGCTTTCTCCTGTTTCATATATTTATATCTGAGTAAGTTTTATACTCGTTGTGAAAAAAATAAAATTATAAGAAGTTTGAAGTGCATACGACAAAAACTGACCGGAATACGTAATTTTAAAATTTGCAATTTTTCACCAACGTGCTTTGAGGAATAAGTCAATTTAAGTTAGAATATCTCACATGACTTCCTTATCTCCACATCAGATGGTTTTAGTGAAATTATCAAGGTACACTTTATAAAATATGATTTAGGTCAAGAAATGGGAGCAAATTCTGCATTATAATTTTCATCGGCCCCTTAACGTCATTTGACAGATCGAATATGGTTGATGCGGCTGTATTTGTTTCGTTCAATGATTAATCATTGAATTCCCCCCACATCAACGTTATAATAGAATCCAATCGGAGTAGTTTGCTTTCCCTTCACAAGTTCATATTAAGAAATATGTGGCAGTTGTGGTAAAAAATTAGCAAAATATTCTTTGGAGGAACAATTAATGAAAGAACGATTCACGGCTGTTTTTCTAAATTTTATTCAGTAAGTTTGAGGCTACAAAATGAATTTCATCCTATGATTCGAATTCTTCCTCCTGTGGTTAGTATCAGTAAAATGGTTTTATCGAATCAGATGCATGACAGTATTTGACCTGAGAGATCGTTCAGATATTAACCACTTCATGGTTCTACAAAACTCAAATATAAGCTTCTTTTATTTATTTCAAAGATAAAAATTTTTGCGTCTGAAACTTGCTTTAGAAGTGTTTAGTTCCCTTTTCATCGCCTGTGAGAAACACACTTGTAAATGATCAGTAGTTCACTTTGCAATGCCATCTGTTTACAGTCTTTTTGAATGAACTTCGCTTTCTATAATCCTGATACAACCCCGCTGTCAAGAGAACGTGAACATTAAACTACAAATCACATCTTTTAATTTTTGCTGCATTCTGGGGAGTTAAAAATCACCAAGCAAGGAATCTCTGTCCGGTCTAACGATTCAATCCACATTTAACACCTTCAAGCGTGTGTCGGTGCTGGCACCTAATGACATTTGTGAAGTCGAAGAGTCTGTCTCCTGCGAAATGGTGAAGTGGTTAAATGTGCACTTTTCAAATTTCTGAAGACATTCGACAATAAGAAAGAAAAGAAAGGTTCGATATCTTCACGAATTCACTGATGAAAACAAAGGAGCCTCTTGAAAGTCTTCTATCGTATCCAAAGAAGAAGGGAAGAGAATAAATTTTGCTATGAATTGGGACTGTGGATGAGAAATGGATTATAGTATCACCTGTAATTAGCAAATCAGAACTTCGAAGTTAAAGGCATGAAAACCTTTATTTTCTTGCCATAATCCATACGGAAGCTATCTACAATAAATCATCAAATTATCGTCATAGTAAACGCACGCGACTCTAGGATTTCACTCAGGTCCGGGAAGTGGTTTCCACAAGCAGAAAAATTATCAAGAGAGAAATATATTTTATTATTTGGTGTTGTCGCCCCTTTATTGTTCGCAGCACGAGTACTGATAGAAGTGGACTAGACACTATAAATTCCCCATTGGTCGTAAAACTATATTCTCTTTGCATTAACTGGACATATTCGTCCCAAGGTTTGAAGAAAAACACTCCGGGGGGAAGGGGTAGTCCGAGGATGTGCCACCTGTTTGCCCCTACGACCTATCGAGACGACTATCGGCTCGTCGTGTATTTTGACTGCTCTCTTTATACAGAGACACTATTTGCTTACAAATAGCCACACATTCTTCTTGATTTGAACCGGAGTTATTCGGTACGGCATTTGGCGTGACTAATCGCTATACGGGATGAGTGGCAAAACCTGTACTGCTACCACTATTACATACTACTATTTCTGTACAATATACCAGTATAACTATATACTGTATTATTATAGTACAATTATAATATAAAATTAATTATATTATACTATTACAATAATAAATTACAATAGTACAATTATAATATACTACCACCACTAAATCAGCTCGCAATACAATAGGATGCGCACCTACTGAATACGTGACACCGCACTAGACGCGTCGTTTCACCTGTGAGTTGCCCAGAAACAGATTTGGATAGAAAGAGAATTCTTGATCATCTGCCTCAGGGTCTTGCTAGAGACACGTGAAAAGGTTATTCCCAACGGCTCACGTACGTGTAGACCACGTTTAAATTCACTATCTTTACAGAACCTCTCCAAGTGGAAATTCTGAGCCTAACGGCCCATATGCGTGTGGAACACATTAAATTCCAATCTTTACAGAATAGTATGTGCTAATCGCACAGATATCACAGAATATTCGCCTCAGTACTTAAGAGTGAAACACGTTCCAGCTGTGACTCTAAAGACGATGCTGTTTAAACGTATGGCAGAATTTTTTTATGTTTGGGCTTTTTTATGTTTGAGCTGTTTTTTTATGTTAGGGCGGTACTATTCTTCTCTTTATTGTACATCATACTACGTGAAACAACTAATGCAGCTCGATGTTGTACAAATATGCGGCAAATTATTCTTCAAATCGGCTATACCACGCTCCCAGGCTTTCAAACAAAAATTCTTTTTGCAACTGGACGTTCAGTCTTTAGGCAGGCCTCCCGTGGACTGCATCTCAACAAGGAAGCGGGAAACATTTTCGGTCTCTGCAATATACAAAGAAACAGAAAACGATATTTTATTCGTAATCTAATTCATTAATTTTTACTGGCTGCTACCACTGAAGCCCTATTGTATTGGAATTTCCTGTCAAGGAACTCCCAAAAAGTAGAAATAATCTTCAAAAAAGAATCTGCACTTAATAGTTATATAATTTTTACACTAGAAAGAAAACGTTTTATATTAGTCTTAGTTTTAGCAACAAAATTAAGTCACTGTACACTTTTACTACATTAAATTGAATAACTTAATAAAAGCAATAGTAAAATTTGTTATTGCATTATAGAAATGAAACTTTGAACACCACAATTCTATTTATTTTGCAGACGTCTTTCCTCAAGCCCCGTCTACACGAGCAGACATATCTCCGAACAAGTCCGCCTAGCAGGCATATCGCCTGACAGTGTTTCATATACACATTAAAAATTCTATATCTAAGTTTTCTGAACCACTAAGCAAACCAGAGCAGGCAAAGCAGTCTAGTACCAAACAGGACACTTCAGTTGATTTTACAATTTTAATTGTAAAATCTAATCTATCTATTTATATACATGTATTACATAGAAAAGAAGATAAATCGATTACGTCATATATAGCATAAAATGAAACACATATTTCTGATGATTAAATTCATAATAAAGCCTTTTTTAAAACGCATAAAAAAAGGAAAACAAATTATATCACTTTATATATAACGTGTCATTCATATGTAAATAACTATATGTAATATAATGTAAATAATTAATTCATATAAAATTTTACGTATGGTAATAAAATAAAGCACAGCTATTATATACTATATGCAAAAACTTTGATAATTTATAGATTAAGGGACTTATACCAATTACAGAATAACAAAAGCCATAAAACATTTAGATTCAGTGGAGAAATTCAGAAAATAGCGCAGCTGAATTTTAGTCCACAATCTGCTGGTTTACAGAAAATTTAAACTCTTCGGAAAATGCACCACTCGATTGCGATAGTTAGTTAGCCCAAATGTTAAAAAATCATTATCAATAGAAAATCGGACATGTAATCAAATAAAAACAATTAATTAAACTTAATTAAGTAAATTAATTAAGTAATTAATTACGTAAATTAAGCTTTCCTTTTTATCAGACTTCTCGAAACATAAAAAAATAATAATTCCTTTAAACACGAAAAAAAATTCTAGTAGATTTAGTTAATGGTAACAAATGAGATAAATAAAACAACACTGCAAATTTAAAAATAATAAATTCCCTATATCAAGGTATATCTATTATATATTAAATTTGTTGAATTAATATATCTATTATATATTAAGTTTATATATTAAGTTTGTTGAAATAATAACACAATCTCCAAATGATTCGCACCATATGTTCTTCATATCGCCGCAGTTCTCACTAGAAGTTGAGAACATCACCTTTGCCTTTGGAATACGTTAGTTCTACAAGCTATTTCATTGAGTGTTGCGAAATAAGTCTCCGGCGACGATATGTTCCGTCATGCCCAATGATCGCGACTTCGGTGCAGGCGCCGCAGGCATGTATGTGATGCGTCAGAGATGTACAGCGTGGCCATAATTTATTAACAGGATAAAGATGTGTTTTAAATAATACAGAATAAGAGATAAGGAAAATAGTCTGACTAAATTTTATTCAACACTTCAACACATCACCATTAGAGTATCAACTCTGTTCACAGTTTCCCACCTGACAGTATTAAGCATTTGCGGAGACACGGTAGTAGTTGCTGTGGTAATTCGATTTATTTCATTCTTGAATGCTGCGAATATCTGCAGCATATACTAGGTTCTTCAAGTATCCCCAGAAGTCAATTAGTGTAACATTCGGAAAAACTGGGGCTAGCCATTAAAGGTGTCCACCTGTATCATTCCAACGATTTGGGAATGTTTCATCAAGGAAATCACGCACATGTGTAGCCCAGTTACAGGCCACCCATCCTGTTGGAAAATGAGTTTGGCTGCATTTCTTCTAACTGCGGTATAGCAAACAATCTCATATAAAGTAACTGTCCGATTTAATTCATGACTGGGAGAAAAAGAAGGGCCCAGTCACTTTATTATGTGTTAGTGCTCACCAGATGTTAATTTTAGAGCACCTGGATCAGTTTTCCTTACACTGTCCATATTTTATTATTCCGAAATCTTGTAGTTAAGTCGGTTAACATCTCCTGAAAGAAGAAAAGTTGGCTGGTAACTGAATACGATTTTAGAAAGAAATTGGTCGTCATTACTTTTACGGTCAAGAATGTCTACAAAAATTCCTTACGAACTACTCAACCATTAGGTTTGATTTGTTGAAGAATCTGCAATTTATACGTAAACAATTTCAACCGTTCAAGAACAATTTTATGAACAGTCGATCTGATAATTCCTGTCTGCCTGTTGGCGTAGTGAATGGGTTTATTGGAAAGACGCACAAACACATATCGAATAGCGTAGGCATTTTCATCACCGACTCTTGTGATCTACCTGCACCTCCTTTATGCAAAACATGTCCGGTCTCTTGAAACTGTTTTAACCATTTTTAACTCAATATTCCGTTGGTGGAGGCTTATTAAATTCATGTCGGATTCGCCTCTGAACTATTTTAGGAGATTTTGTTTCTCATAAGTAGGGAGTACAAATTTCCAGTTGCCGTTCCCAAAAATTTAGAGTTCATTAAATTCCTTGAACTAAAGTTTATATCAATATAAATTGTTTCCTGTTACTTCATAAAACTGCGTTCCAGTTTTATTCTGTTATCTGGAGATTAACTACGAACACTCTGTATTTCCATGTATAGATGGACATGCGCAGAGGCCGCAGACTTGCAAAGATAATTATTCGAAAATTTGTCTCCTCCACGTCCTCATGTAGACTTGCTATTTTTTGCTTATATGGCATTTTTCGCTTATAATTGCTTGGATGAAAGTGGTGTAAAACGTATAATTTTAACAATTATTGCCTGGCCGAGTTTTTGATATTCTATCATAGATTTTCGCTCGTAAGTCTTCTATGGACTAATGATAATCTAATTGTTTAGGATTTTTTTAAGTCGAAAGACAGTATAAAATCGTTTCATAAGTTCGAAGAACATTCTAATGAAGCAGTACGCACTAACAGCACTACATAAAAGCTAGCATTCCATATAATAACAAAGCCTTTTACTTAATGGCAAAAATTGGCCGGCAGCTTTTAAAAACATTAACATTTCATATAATATTTCGTACGTTTTCTATAGAATGCCAAACGATGAACCAAAGTATGAAATCAATATATTTAATACATTCATTCCATAATTCCATACAGTCCATACATTAATTCCATACATATTCATAAATTGTTTACTTTATCAAGAAAGCATAAATTTTGTTTTGTTCAACTTTCATTTTTCTTTACGTATTTTGAATAAAAGTGTTCTAATGTTAGTTCTTCCATTATTTATCCAAAACAACACTTATCTTTTTGACGAATGTACATCTTTTATATAATAAACCTTTTAATCTTGACCTTTGTTCATACTTTGCATAAATAACATTTGTCATTGTATAGAATACTTGGGCATTTTATAGAACACCCAAAACTCAGGGAATTTATAAAGCGTTTAACATTTCACACATTTTTCTAGGCATTCTGCAGAACGTCAAATGACAAACGGACGAAGTAGGAAATACATCGCCAATTCGCTTCCAATATCCATATATTTGATACATTTATACGTAATCCACACATTTAATACATTCATTCCATAATTCCATACATTCCCTACATTTTTATAGATTTGATTCCTTTAATAAAAAAGGCACAAATTTGGCTTCGTACAATTTTAATTTTTCTTTACATATTTTGAATAACAATTTTAACTGCACTTTATCATCATATTTCAAATTAACCTTTGAACTGAGGAATGCTCGTCTTGTAAATAGTAGCCCTCTCGAGATACTTTTTTATACTTTGCCAAAATAACATTTCCCATTCTATAGCATGCCTATAATTCCCATAAACTGCATTTGCCCTTCTATAGAATGTCCTATGTATTATATCCAGTGGTTTGAGAAACTATGTAATGATTCTTCTATTTCACAGTTTGCCTAAAAACATCAGATATTCTATAAAGTGCTCAGGTATAGTACGCTGGCGTTTCATACATTGCCGGTGACACATATATAAATGTCATATATTTATGCTAAAATGCATCATGCACAAAACCTGAAACAGTCAAAAAGTGGAAAAATCTTTGACATAATAATGTTATAATTTTGAATCACGAGCTTACCACCAACTCGACAAGATATACTTAGCAAAACAATCTTTTTGAATTACACTCCTAAAAATAAATTTACTTTTAATAAAAAATTTTTAAAAATGTCAAACATACACAGTATATACAAATTAGAAAACAATTTTTCTAGAGCTTGCAACCTGATGAAATCTCTTACCATCTAAGTTGGCACCGAGTTCCCTGGTGGTTGAAGTATAACAAGAAATCACTCTTTTTTTATATCCGAACTTAGTGTTCGCTGTTATTTTTATTGATCAATCGGTGAGTCTCTTCAGCCAATTCAACCTAAATACAGACTTCTCTTGTCTACTAAGACTAAGCCTCTGGGGTAATTTTCCTAGATACCCTAGGGATCCGTATTGGTTTCGGAGAGTGGGACAGTAAAAGCATCGGAGATATCAACTTCATTCCCAAATCTTTAAGGTACTTTCCTTGTTATCAAAGCTTCTGTCATTTCTTGTTTTGGATACCTTTCTCCCAAGGGAGAGTTAAAAGGCTTATTTCAGATGAAAGCGACTGAGAGCTTTGCAATCAATTGTACTTTAATTGCATTGGAATTCCCTTTCGGTTTGTAGAACTGATGCGTTATTCTCTAATTTCTCAAAGATAATTATCTTTAGTTAAAATATGAAAGACAATATCTCTTTGTGTATTTGTAGATGTCAGGGCTTGTCAAGGAATTCCCTGGCGTTGTGTGAATTTTAAAGCATTGGAATCCGCTGCGAGATTTCTGAATGTTAGAAAAGATATGTAATTTCCATTTCAGTTTTCGAAGAGAAATTGCAAATTTTTTATTTTCTAGGGAAATGAAATTAAATACAGTAGACGCCGCTTAATGTAATAACATGTGTCCGCGACTGTTTTAATAATATTACACGAATGATAACGTTAAATGGTAAGAAAAAATATCTTTCAAAACTGCAATGGAGTTTAGCTAGCTTAATATAAATACAACAATAAAAGTATGAGTAAATACGTTGAGAGTATTTTAGTTAGTAAAATGTAAAAATTTGCTTATGAAATATTCATAATGCCTTCGTCTTAATATTTCATTTACGAATGCTCATAATATTTCTCGATCGGATCATCCTCAAACTCTATAGAATTATTCGTCTGAATAGCAATCGACAGGTCCGGTATTCGAATCCCGGAGAGGACACTAAGACCCAATTCACAACATAAGAAAAATGTAGCTCCAATGTACCAAAATATCGACAACCTCTTTCTCGAAACAGAAACAAAATCGCATATTAGTTCCGAATATACAAGATTACTTTGTAAGGTTTTAGTTAAACTAACCAAGTTTTATTTTAATTTAAATCTGTCTATCTCCTCTCTGCTTCAACTTCCCGTCAGAAGAAGCGCGCGTTTTTAGCTTATGCTAATTTTGAAGTACAGCGAAGTACTATTTAAGCCAGAGGTAGAAACCTCTCAGTGTGAGAGAGCTTTAGTCTCAGATCACGGCCACTCCGCTCAACGTTCGTCTGACCAGCTAGCAGTTTAAATTTATAAGCCATAGTGCTTACTACGTGATTGCATTGTAAAAACAATTTGAAGTGCGCTAGTATTAGTATATCTTGCTACGCACCCTTTCAGGTAGAGGCCAACTTCCGCGAATTGCTCTGCGAAGCAAAGTTTGGTTTAATTTCTATTTTAGGTTTAGTATTTAAATTTATTTGATTGTTAAGTTCGACCCAAGTGCGGTCTTTTACTTTCTGTATCGCTTCCGAGTTGGGAAGTTTGTAATTAATTATTGATTGAATAAAAGAGGATTTCAAATCCCTTCACGTGCAGTTACTATCCAGCCCAGGAGTACATCAGAACAAAGCTTACATTTCATCAGCTCACTGTTCCAGTTCAGGACTTAGAACTTGAGGATAAGGACCCGATTACAGACTGTATTTATGTTTCCAAAAATGATGCACAGAACACTAAGTCCTGATAACTTGTTCTCGAAAGTTCGTAACCATTGGAATTCAAAATGCATAACAAATCTGCAAAGAGAACAACTGAGCTATTCTAAAAGAATTCTTACAGGATTCATCACCCGGAATTTAGAATAGAGATATCTCAAGCGGCCTCATAACATCTTAAAACTTTGAATATCTTCGAATATGTTACTGTTGTAAGAATGCGGATAATTTGTCTATTTTAAAAGCAGTTATTTCCATTGATTTACAGCTGACTATGTAACAGCGCTGCTTTGAGAATTAGTAACCAGAAATTTTATGTTACCAATTTCTTTTCGTAATTTAGTCTATTTTGTAAAATAAGGTTTATAGGCGTTCGTTCCGGGTTTCTACTTTGTGCCCACAATTTCAAACATTCTGTTTCGTGTTTGATTCCGTATTCAATATGCAGCTTTTATAATATCTTGACACTACTTTGAAGGGAAAACCTGAGAATTTCTTGATTAAAAACAACAGTATGAAAATTTATGCCGAGATTTTACTAAATTTCCGAGTTCAAGAAGAAAATGTATAGAAGTGACATTTCTTGGCAAGAAACATATAGGAAGTAATGGCCGAAGAAGGTCTAACAGATATCTCTCCTGCACTGGTTTGAAACACCCTCTCTCAAGATGCTTAAAATATTTTACCAATGAGCTCTATAGGTTTAGCTTTGAGGCCTTATAAATGTAAGCATAAATTTATATTCTCCATTTTCATGCAATATTCTAGTGTGTTAAAATGCAAGATTCTACTTTTTTAAAGTTACCTTTCGTATCCAAGCGGAATAAAATGACATTGCGTTTCACATGCTTAGAATAATTTTAAATTGAAAAGATATTTTCAAAAATTTTCTCATTTATTTTCAGTTATTATTAGAGTACACGTTTATTTTCACATTCTCATTTATCATCATTCAAAAGTTCTCATTTTATTTTGAATTAAGTTTATAAACGTAATTTCAATAAAAATTGTCTACTGGTTAAATTTGCATAAATATTTAATATTAAGTTTTCATATTAAATATGTATAAAATTTTATCATTAAAATATTCACTAGATTCATGATTCAGATAGAAGATAATTATCATATAAAGAGGTCTGTCAGTTTTGAAGTATGTGACATCAACCAATTTTAAAATATGTGCGCAATAGTGGAAAATCCTGTTTACAGAAAATAAAATGCATACTTTTTTATAAAAATACGTTTTTCACTATCAGATGCAGGAAGTATTTATTTCTCTGAATGTTATCATAATAATCTTTAATTTACAATGTCTGGTAAAATAAGCTACCTTCACCAAAATACCATATATGGAAATACATTGGTGTGTTATTTCAGAAAAAGTCCGATTTTGTGTCAAAATACTTATATATTAGAACAAAGCTATATATAAATGTAATACATATATCCTAAATCTCGCTTTCGAGTCATGCAAAAAGCAATTTGAATTTCGTCAATCGGCTCAGTAGAACGGGAGATATAAACCTGTTCCATTATTTTTCGTCAGTGTACATAGCGAAGATATGACTAAATTATATTTGTAAAAATAACTTATTTGCAAATAACCATTTCAATCATATAATTAAATACATTTAAGCATATTACATGTATTATGTTACTAAATTCCTGAAATTGTACTTACAAATTAAATGCCAACAGTACCATTAACATCCCCAATTATATATATCATAGAAAAACGAAACTTCCCTAGCTAAATATCCGACAGTGCTTGAAAATGAAGCGGGAAAAAAATTAGCTTTAAAATGAACGAAAATTTGAAATATCGACTTTTGGGGGAAAATTGAGATGCATGAGCCCTCTGAAAGCTGTCACTGGTCCCTTATAACTGTAGTGTGTAAAAGAAAAGAATGATGGTAGTATCCCAGAAAAAAGTTTCAGAACTTAAATTCTATACAGAACCTGCATTCTAGGGCGTTTCATTGCACACAACGCTAAATTTAGTGACACTGCAGAAACAAAGATTCATTCAAACATCCGCATGGCAAAAACAAAAAAGTTCTAAAGCATCACAAAATGTGACGAAATGCATCTAAGGAAATTCATAAATGCATCTAAGGTGTAGTAAGTTTTAACACGTGGTATCTCTATGTCTATTCGAGATAAAAATTCGAAAGATTATGTGTTTAAAATATAACAAGATAGTATTAACATGCGATTAACACAGAACCGAATATAAAATTTAATAATTTAAAAATAAATAACACTCACTTCTAAAAGTTAAGCACGAAGCTGTAAAATGAAAAAAAAAAATGTCTACAATTACTGCTTTGATTGACACAAAATTCGGCAGGAAAGTAGCATATATATTTATGCATAAAACAAAATCAATAATTATATACAGAAATGAAAACAGTATTAAATTTTTGTAAGTTATCAGATAATGACATACTGGGGGCTTAAATAGAATTATGTATAAAGTGAAAGTAAAAAGCATAAAATGAAAAATAGGACATGGATAGGGTATGGGATTAACCCTTATACAAAGTTTACACCTTGTGACCATGCTTTCAATTAGGTGGTCAACCAACGCAGAATTAAG